>VXBB01020437.1:1121682-1185374 GCA_013399915.1 Illadopsis cleaveri | reverse complement strand
CGGCGGGGTCCGGCGTGCTGGCCGCCGCCCGCGACAAGGAGACGCTGCTGGCGGGACGCGTGGTGGTGGGGCTGGGCATCGGTGAGTGCCTCGCCGCCCCGCCGGGCTCCCTCCCCCTCGGGGACCCGGCTCTGGCCCGGCGGGGGCAGCTCTCCCCTGGGGCTGGTTTAACCGAGCCGGGAATCGCCCGTCCCTGCACGCCCGCAAACCTATTTGCGGTGAAGCAGAAGGCGAAGTGGCTCCGGAGTGCCCAAGGCTGGGGAGCTGGCGAGGGGAACGCTTCGCTGAGCGAGGTCCGGGGCGGGGTCCCATGGCCATCGCAGCGCGGTGTGCAAGGGGACGGTGTGTGCTTGTCCTCTTCGATTTTATTACAGGTGGTGTAGTCCTGCCCCGTTGCTGGGACAGTTGTCTGTTTTTTGCACGAGGAGAATGGTCTCGCATCCTTTCTTCCAGTTTCATCTTGAGGGTGGTCTGTCAGTGCCAAGCGCACGCCGCAGGCTTTGCATTTGAGGGGGTTCTGGGAAGTCAGGGGCGAGGAGATCACGCTTGTCTTCCTGAGCTGTAAATACCTCTCCACTGGTTCCCCGCATAGCTTTACTCGAGCACTAAAGGAATGCCTCTGGGACAAAATGAGGTAGCAATCTCCCTGGTCTGAGTAAGTTAACGCTTGCTTTGGAAGACTTTGATTTTCATTAATGACATCCCGAACGTGAATTGCTGCTCTTTATTTGCCTTCCTGTATGGGTTGTGAGCAGTGGGTTCTTGTAAAACTTTATAGTTGTCCCAAGAACTTGCAGTGATGAGGACTGTTTCCTCTGACTTATGACACTGGTTTCTGTGCCGACTGTATCCTAAATATCCCTCAAATCTGGGTTTAAATTCAAATTTACTGCCATCCTACCTGGCAGTAATTAAATTATACTCATCTCTAAGGTGGGCTGTATGAGGTTAATCAGAATCCTTGGACTATAGTAGTTAAAATCTTGCATCCCTTTCTATCTGAAAGCACAAGGACAAACTGAGAACTAAAATTGCTTTTCTCTGTGTAGCAAAGTTATATTTCTTAGCCACTGGATAATTTTCTGAGTCTTTAGGCTTGTTACAGACACACTTTCTCTGATGCAAATCATGGCCTTATTAAGGAAGAAAAGTTAGTGAGTCATAATAAGGGCTGTCAGAAATAAAATTGACTCCATCCATGAAAGGGCTTATGCTGGTTTTCTCTCGTACAGCAACATCTTTGGATTGCAGTTTTCCTACCCCAAGTTGGATGGTTCTTTTTTAATTTTTTCTTAATGCTACCTCTCTGCGTGATTTTTGCTTAATCAGAATGTTGATAATATTGGTCATGAAGTTCAGGAGGCAAAACTGAATTTGACTATGAGATTGCATGGATAACAGGAATTTTGATGGCAATATGTAGTACATATATTTAGTGGTAGATACTAAAAATACCAAATATGATGTCTTTTTGTGTTTGTAAAGCTTGTCATGTTCCTTTACCATAACTGGTTACAATGACAACTTCAGGGGGTGTAGAGAAATGGAATGGATGGATGGTTTGCTTGGCTCCTGTGTGTGTGTGTTTTGTAGAGAGATACATAGTCATGTTGGAATTGTCTTGCAGTGGTGCAAATAAATGTTATTCGAATTGTTGGAGAGATACGAGACTTGGGACTTAATATAATCAATATACAAACCACAGAAATGGAAACTAGGAGCCCTAGATCTCTTGTGTGCCCTGGAGAGAGCGATCTCATTTTGGCCTCTGTCCACATCAGGGGCAGAGGCAGTGGTTCTGCTGGGACTCTGGTGAGCTGAAGTAAGAAATGAGAAATATTCTGAGGATTTTGGAGCACAAAGACACTAATTTATGTGTTTTAAAAATGTGGTGGTTTCTTTTTTTAATCACAGGCTGCTCTCCTTTAGGTGATGTAGCTTAGGGCCAAAAAGAAAGCTTTACCTCAGATTGCTGTGACTGAAGCATGACAAGAGACTCCAGGAATTGCAGAGTCCAATCCTAACATGGTTTGTTTTATGAAAGACAAAACCCGTTGTGGTTCAAAGCTGTTCTCATATGGCAAACTAGGACAGTCTCTACATTAAATCCCCCACCAGAGGGAGCCTGGATAATTTCATGGAGGCATTAGAAATTGGTGGAAGTTTTTTCTTCCCCCTCATCTCTTGGAGACTTCTGACTATCATTTTACTGCCCAAAGTGAGCCAGAACTTCCTAGTGTTGGTGTAAGAAGTCTGTTCAGTAATGTGACAACTTCAGTGATAGTACAAACTGCTAAAATCCGAGGGTGCAGTAGTGTAGTTTTACAAATGCGTTCCTACCTGAAGACCAGTAAAAACTTATTAACTGTGTATAGTTTTATACATTTCTTAGGTTTCTTTCCTGTAGCTTTCTGCAAATTGCCCATCGAGAGATCTACTCCAGATACATGTGGGGTTTTTTTGCATTTACTAAGTGAATTACTGTGTTATGATCAGTACTGTGGTACTGTAAAAGCAGATGCAGTGATGTTCCTTCTGCCCCTGCTGGTGCAGGGTGGATCAGTGTTAATTTTGTCTGTGTGAGAAAATGGCTATTTTTCTTGTGACTGTGATTTATAAAGGAATACAGTTCAACTTTCAAGGATGAAAACCACAGGAGATATGCTGAAATGAGGAACATCTCTCATTTGTCTGTCTTGTCTATTTTTTACCTTTTTCCTTAGAGCTGTTTTGAAATGGAAAAACTCCCCTTTTTTCTACAGCCATTACAGAATGAGATGTTTCTGGAAATAAAGACTTTCTCTCAAGGACAAGCCTAAATCCTCTTTTATTGTAAATGTTGAATAGGTTTTTATGGCGGAAACAATTGTGTTCCCTTTCTGTCCCTCTTCCCCTCAGTATTAATACAAAATACTGAGAATGCATAAAAAGGAAAAACATGTTCAGCATGGGCTTAGAATATCCTTAGATATTTTCTAAGCCCATGACTGAATTTTCTAGATCTGATTTTCTAGATACATAGTTCGTGACAGTTCCAGGCTAAATGGCTTAAGAACAAGGTTATGGCCATTATTTCCTCCCACCTGCCCATTTCCAAGCAGTTCTGGTGTCCTAGACTCCTTAAGAATTTGTCTGAGCCAGATGTCAGGAATGCAACACTTGGACAGATATTCATTATGGCAAATGGGGGCAAAATCCACACATTTAGGAAATTGGATTGCATGTGCTTGGTAACACTTAGTATGAGCTTATAGGTAAAAAAGTCATTGGTACAAAGCATATTTGGACCTTTGACGTCTGATAATGGTGAAGGCTTCCTCCTGTTGTCTTGTGTTGGCTATGGTAGTTTGTGTGCTTGACAGGAAGGCTGGGTCCTTCACTTGGCTCGTGTTTGGTCTGTCCCAAAGCCTGAGGTCAGGCCAGAACTGAAACACTAAAAGCAAGAACCAGGCATGACTGGAGATGAGAGTTATTTCTACTGAAAACTTGCTGCTTTGAGAAGGAAGGCAAAGCGTGAGAAGAGTAATCGCTGGGACTAAACACAGTAGAGACTAGAAAGGATAATAATAATCAGCCATGTTTTCAAAATCACTTATTTCTTAGGCTGTAATCAGTCCAATGTCCTAATTTGCCTGAACCCATTGGCCATGGTTTGCCAACAGCACACCTGTCTGCAATGGGAGTAGTTTATCCTTCTGTCATCTGGGGATGCTGAAGGTTTTAAGCTTACATCTGGTGTAGGTGGGTGTTGTCATGGTGCTTCAGGTAGTGAACTGCTCAGATTACTTTTTCAAGAACACTTACATACCACATGTGGAAGGAAAACAGTTTGAGCAGAGTTCAGGAAGTGGCAGCATTAAGCTTGCTCCTCCTTAGCTAATCTCTGTCTTGATGTACAATCGTTAGCTGGGTAATTAGATACTCCTGTCTTGTTTGGCATGCAGAATAAATGGTGCTCAGTTAATGATCAGCTTTTCAGGGTTTTGTTTTCTTGCTGAATGTGTGACTTAGGCATTACTTAATGTACACATTACCCAAGCTCTCATGAAATCAGAGTTACTGTAATCAGGATTACAGTATGTGCACGTTACTGAGTCTGCAGTGCAAGTCTGCCTGGTTAGGTGCCTTATCTTCTGCTTGACTCCTGTTTCTCGTACATGAGATCTTCACAATGTAAGCCTACTGCTCAGTGCTTGCTTTGTGCTCAAAATGTCTGTAGTATTTTTTTAAGGCTATATTTGAATCTGACATATGTAGTGCTCCTGGTAGCATCTTTTGACTACATATGTAGGTCATTTTCTGAGCAGAGGAAACAAGATTGTACACAGAATTAGGCAGGAGTGAAAAGCTCTGGCATATGGTTGTGGCTCCCCTGGTGGGGTTGGCTTCTATTGACAGTAAGCAGTAAGGTTCAATACTAAATGAAAAAAGTAATGTCGTTCAAACTCTGTATGATATTTGAAGTGGATAAATAAAGGTCTGCCATATAATCTGGACTACTAGATATGCTGTGGAAATACTAGAAAATAACTGGTATGACATGTTGCCTGTGAAAGATGAGGATATGAGTGCTGGTTTTTATTAGTACTTTTTTTTTTTTTTTTGAGTGAGCTTTTTCAGGCATTTCTCAGTGTATTTTTATCTTGGAAAACCAGATTAATCTCATCCTCCTTTGGCAATCCAATATGGGAAGCTCTGAAGCTTCAGTCTGTTTTTATAACTGAGTGTCCACCAGCTTTTTTTAAAGGAATTTACACCTTGGTACATTTTGGAGTCACCCTCAACCCCCAAATATGCTGTGCTGCTTCTGACAGATGCTTGTAATTTTCAGTCCAGAGGTTCTCAGGCTATTTTTACCTCTGGAGACAGTGGTTTGTTAGAATAGGCTGGCTGTAGGGATGGAGGGGGATGGAGAGACAAATTCTTGGGTTGTTGCAATTGACTCTTGTGCTGTCATTGCCCAGAGATGGTCACTCAAGCTTCCAGGATCTAAAGATACTGACATTACTGTGTGTGCTCAGGATTGAATCTCTGTATCTTAAGAGCTTAATCTGTTCTTGTGCAAAAGCATCTGGAAGGATGCCTTAGCTTCTGACTAGAGCTGAAATCTTTCAGGGTACCAGGATTAATTTAGGATGAAAAACTATGTCATTTTGTGTGCCTTGGACAGGATACACAGTGCTATGCTCAGTTCACTGTCACATCAACAAGCACTGACTCCCTTATTATTTTGTCTGATGGTATAATACAAAAGTCGTCAATTTGCACATGAATGTTGCTACCTTATATTTAGTGGCCATTTCAGGATAAAGCATTAAGTACACAGAGTTAAATCTAAGAGAATTTTTTGATTTTGATTCTCCTGGACACTCTTTAAAGTCATAAGGGAGATGTTTTGGCCTTTTTGCTTTTATTTTTATTTGACGTAAGAAAGAAATTAATTCCCATAGTTCATAAACCTTGAAATGTGTTTTCTGCCTTTGAAACATGGGAATTCTTCTAAAATAATTTTCCCTGTACTTGGTCAAACTTCTATTAAAACATAATCCCTGTTAGATTATAAGTATCTTTGTTTATTTTGGAAAAAAATAGAAAACATCCATTTCATAGGTGACATAAAATTGAAGTTGTGGTCTTCTTACTCCTGATAAAAAGGCAACTTGAAGGAAGCTTGCAGCATTAAGCACAAGAGTTTCCTTACCTCGAAAAATTTATGTGGGCACCGTAGGTGGCCTTATTTTCAAAATGCTTTGTTTGCTACAGGAACAGAAGACTAGTGGCATCCACTTACTGTGATTTTAGAGCCAGCAAATCATTCAGCTGGAACTCTTGGGTCTGAGTGACTTGTTTGGCTGAAGTTTGCACCAGTTTTGTCAGCAGAGGCACAAGGCAGGATATCTGAGGACAGTCCAAGCAGCAGATTCAAGGTGCTGGCTGCTGTCTCGTGGTGTGCACTGTCAGAACTTGCACTTTTGTTCTAAGCGTACTAGTCTGTGCTTTGCCAATTCTATCCTGAGAAGCAATGAGAAAAGTGAATCACTGAAAGGAGGTGTTGAAAAGAAGAGGTCTTTTAAATGATATTTTTCCTTCTCTCATCAATAGACTTCAAGATTAATTATAGCAGATGTATGCTCTTAAGTGGGGTTTTATAGAATATACCCTATTTTAAAATACATTAATTTCTTTTAAAAGTAGTATTTTAGGAATTTTAGGGATTATTACACTCAAATATAATAAGCTTTTGAGTTGCAAGTTGTACAGAAATCCTGAAAATTGATGATTTCTACTTAAGATTGTTGGACTCAAAGTGAAGAGTTGTGGCTGTGCAGCATGCTGGCATCACAGAGGTATAATGGGCCTAATGGATAGCTTTGTTGACAAAATTGTTTTATGGGCTTTCACATATGACCTGTACAATCAGTGTTTCTGGTGTGAAGCTTGTGAAGAGCCTGGGTCTGCATTGAGCTGCTGGAAGCCTGAAACCAGTGATTGATGAAAATCAGGAGAGCAGAGTTCCACCCTTCGGCTTTTTTTTTGCAATGATTATACCTGTGAACAAGTATCAAGAGAAGCAGTTGTTAATTCTGTTGTAGAGCTCTTGTGTAACATGGCTTTGGATGAGCCTGAAGCCATCTGATTACTTTAGCCTAACTCTCTCAAAGTCTTTTGATGCAACTTGAGTGCAAACTCTTCTAAAATATATTTTGCACATGGTAGTTGTAGAAATGAAGGTTAAAAGCACACATTCCTGTTCTTTCCATTTCTGATCTTCCTCTGATTTGTTGTCAGATTTAGACTTGTTTCTTAAAGGATTTATTCAAAGTAAATACGAGTTCTGAAGGGGATTTTTTCATAGGTGGTTTCATATTTTGGCTGTTTATATACCCAGTCACTGAACCCAGTTTCTTAGCTAGACAGTCTGTCCCTCCTTCCTTCACAAGTCCCTTCCAGGCATGCTGCTGGCATGGATGAAATGCCACACTGTGACCCCAGAGGCCCCCCTGCCCCCATCTAGCTGGCTGTGGGTGGGCCACAGCATGCTTTCAGCCATGGGGTTGGCCAATGTGTTCCCACTTTCCCCTAGGTTTGGTCTCTTATTCAGCTGAACAGTAAGGGTGTCTGCCTCTTCTGCAATTGGGGACAGACTCCCTTTTGTGTTCCTCCCTTTCAAGCTGCAGATTCTTGTTTGAAGTACCCATGTGTGCCCTAGGGATTGCACCTGGGTTGACTTTCTTTGGAGTTCTGGCATTTCATGTGGCTGTGTGCTAGTGAGCTCAGACACTGAAGCAGTTGTGTAAATTAACAACAACAACAAAAAGGTGTATGTTTACAGCAACTTTTTGCCTTTACCTGGGGCTTGTAGTTTAGTTGTCACTCAGGACTTTTTTCCCCCCTCCTCTGGAGATGGGTCTTTTAGTTGTGTGCATTCAGGGGTTGTCAACCCAGCTTCTCTGCCTGAACTTTTCTTCCACTGCCCTCCTTGATTTTTCCAGTGTGATTCAGCAAGGGAGCAGCTCTCTGGAGGAGGTTTAGGTTTGTCCTCTGGGGCTCATCTGAAAGGCCTTTTGGCTCTCATTAGAGCTGATGTTTTCCAGGACCAGCTGGCACTGACCTTGGGGCTCATCCTTTGTGAGTGTTCTACAGCAATAAGCATATTCTACTTCTACTCCTGAGTGACAAGACAACTCCCAGGCAAAAACATTTTCCAGGGAGTGTGGAGAACCCGAGTAATACCTGATGGTTTTAGCACATGGGGTGTCAGATACTGCAAGGCTGAACAGTCTTCAGGGAGAAGAAGGGATTCCCTTTCTTCTTTCTGAAAGCCTGAGGAAATTGCTTCAGGCCTCAGTTCTAGAACTTTCTGGTCTCTTTTTAACACTGTGTATTTGGGAAGGTCAGAGTTTCACAAGTCTCATCTCAAGTGGTAGCTTTGAGGAGCTCTCTAACCTAATGGACAGCCAGCCAAGCACATACAGCTGCATACTCTTGTCTCTGAGGCAGGACTGAAGTGGTTGTCAATCTCCAGATGACAGACACAAAACCAGGAGATGCCAGAAACGGTGGAAAACCTGCTGTGTAAACAAAAACATGTAGCTAAAAGTAGAGTCATCTTGACATCACCCATATTTTCACAGTCTAGACAAAATTAAATAGTTCTAGAAATTTGTACCGTAAGTAGGAGCCCTATGGCAAGACTTTTCAAGCCTTTTCCCAGAAATGGGAGTTTCTGCAGGCTAACCTGCAGAAACAAGAAGTAACAGCCCTTTTGTTTCCCTTTTCATTTGTTTAGGAGCCTCATGTACGTGGTGGTTTTCTCCACTGTTGCTTCCCTTGCAAGGGAAACAAAACCAGTAATTGTGTTTTTAATGTGTCTCTGTATATAATCACTTTGGAAAAAGATTATTTTCCAGCAGTTGGAAGTATTAAGTATATGTTTGTGTTTAGCCACAGCTCTTCTACTTTGCTGCCTTTCTCTGGAAATACAGGGGAATGCATTCTAAGTTGGAAAGAGCAGAAGAACCTGCCTGGGGTTACACAGGTTGTATTGCCCATGCTGTGGGATGTATGGCCTTGTAAATAGGGAATATTCTGGTGAGTGCTGCTCTGAGAAACATCTACTGAATTGATTGCTGACATGTGCCAGTGGAAGAAGCTTTTTAATTTCTGTTTGCTTATAAGAAATTCTCTCCTGTTCCTTCTCCTAAATACTTGTTTTGTGCAAGAACCCTACAAAGACTTGACCAATCTTCCTTTCTTAGTAGCACTGGGTAGTTCTCTAGGTATGTTCGTAGTTTCAGCACTTCTACTCTTGTTTCACCGGAGAAGAACTTTGAACTTAGGCCTACTTGAAGGCACCAATAATTTGAACTTTAAATCCATCTTGAACTGGCCACACTCCTAATAAATGGGTGGATGTCAAAGTTTGGCTTGGGTTGCTTGTTCTTGTCTGTCTTCTTTCCTTCAAGCTGAGAGTCATAAAAACAGGAAGGTGACCTTAGTGTCATTAAATAACTTCACGTTGTTATGACCGATATGTTGCTGTCAGAGCAGTGCCATTGTTCATAAGCATCAATTGCATTTATTTTAATAGAAAAGTTAAATATAGGTAGTATTTGAAAACTGTAGCAATTGCTTTGATTCATGCCCTTCTCTGAGCTGTCTTCTGCAGTTCATCAGATCTTGCTTTTGCATCTCTCCCATTTCCAAGGGCAAGAGATGAGCAGATCTAGAAGTACTCCTCCTTTTCCCTATGCAGTACCAGAGCTGAACTGCTGTGCCCAGAGGAGAGCAGTGGTGCCATCCTGTTCTCATGCCCTGTTTAGTGCAGTTTAGCCTCCAAAACAAGATCAGACCAGCTGGTAGAAATGGGCAACTCCTGTTTGCATCCCTCTGATTTCCTCCCTTAAATTAACACTTATTCTTGTTCAAAGCCTGTAATGGTACTGCAGTGCTTGATAGTTATCTGTGATCCTGTGAGGTTTTTAACTAATATTATGAAAATTCAAACAGTATGACCCATTAGGTTTTACAGCTCTAGTCTTGGAAGAACTTGCAGTACTTAACCTGGAAGAAATTGAGTTCTTGATTTACTCAGTCATTAGCTCAGAGAAATGAATGGGCAGTCAGGATTCAATAACTTCTTTAAGGAAGAGTTAGATGATCCTGATACTGAAGACAACTTACTTCTGAGCATGTTTCAATTTTTTCTCATGCTGCTTTAGCATAGGTTTCACATGCCCGCTGTAAAAATTGTCAAAATTATTCCAACTGTAAAAATTATCTGGAGTTATGAAAGGAAGAAAAAAACCCCTACTATCTTAAAGGTGCCTGAAGAAATTTGGAAGAAAAACCTCTTTATTGATGCCAATAAAAATACTTCATAAAGTACTTATGAGACTTTTATAGGAAAAGTGGTAGATAACTAAATGAATTATGATGAAAGCCATGACAAGAAGGCTGAGAGCAACTTCAGCAATCTAGAAAATAACAGAAGCACAGAGCCTACATGAGGTGTTGGAGACAGGGAATATTTTTACTGCCTGTTTGAACATCTAACTGGAGTGCAGGGGAGAACAGGAGGAGCTGGGAGCCTAAATTCTTCTATAGCTGGTAGAGGATGGTATACCAGAATCCCAAAGTCAGAGGACTCAAGTCAGAGTTTGTACTCATTTGGAAGCTACTTGTTCAACAGGTGATAGTAGGAAAGAAATACCCATTCTTATGGCATTTTTTGTATGTTTAAGGTTCAGATCAGTGTGCTTTATTTGCTGTTCCTAGCTGTATGAAGACCTACTCTGCCTGTTATTTTGAACTTCCTTTTCTGCTTGTAGCTGTCTACCTAGGAAATTTTGTTTATGAGGTTAAGGAGATAAAGATCATAGGGACCTGCCACAAAGTACCTGCTCTCTGATTTGGTTAGTTAATTTTTTTAGGATTGTTGGTTGGAGCTCTGATGGAGAGTGTGGAGAGTCTAACATCTGAGGGAGGCAGTGTGGTAATGGATGAACCAGAGCATGGAGGAAGTAATGGTTAGGTCCAAAGCTGTGTGTACCTTAAGCATGTACTTCAGCAGATGTTTGCATACAAGTGACCTTTTTTGTTTGTTCACAGGTCCTTGATTATTGGACTGTTGAGGTCAGTAGTAGCTATGTCAGCACAGGAATTGGGAAATCTGCCTGAGGGGAAAAGGTAAGTCTGGTTTTATTCACTATGGAGTTCAGCTAAGTCTTTTGCCTGGTAGACTCCCTGCTCCTGCATTAATCATAGGTGCTGCTGACCTCACCAGTCCAATTCACATTGGAACGGCTTGGTACGAATGAAATCCAAAGCCACCTGGGCAATTATAGGATCCTGAAAATAGAGATGGAAAAGGCTAAATGTTGTATATAGGCATTTGTGATGTTTTAACCCAGAAATTCAATCACTATGAGGATATTTTGTGCTAGTACTTGTCTGGTGTTGTACTGTGTGTTGTTCTTGGGTAGGAGGAGAAATAAAGCACACGTCCTTCCTCTTGTAATGATTGACTGGTGTGTTCTTGGAAAAAATCATTGGTGCATGTAGCAGAAACGTAGACATACATTGAGTAGAGCATTACACAAATAATGTTAACTTCCCTTCTAATGAATGGGAATGTACTTTACTAAGTTCTTTGACAATTTGGATAAGAAGATACTATTTATCATAAAATCTAACATTGTGTAGGGCAAACACAATATTTGTTTGCACCTGTGTGGTCTGTGTGATTTCCTCTGTGCATCTTGCAGTCCTGCAGGTTTAGGGCTTCATTTTGCTCCTGACCCCAGTCTGCAGGTTTTCTAGCTGGGGTACACAAAATACTATCATGTTCAACAGCCTGTGTGCTTCTGAAAAAGCTAGAGTTTCATGGTGTATTTTTTAGGTCATGCTTTGTTGTTTTACCTTCTGTTGTGTCTCTGATGGTGACTTTATAATAAGAATAAGAAGAGATACTGTTTGTGTTTTGGCTTTGATTCTGCCTACTCTGTCCCCACCTACTCCCTCCTTTCATTCAAAAGCTGTCTGTTGTATCAGTCTGCAGGCCTCTCCCTGATTCAAAGTTAATTGCTTTGCCTGACACCCATGAACTATCTGGGCTATTAATCATTATCCTCTTAGATGTGGAGTGTTTCCTTGCACAGAGGAAACAGTACTCCGACCTTGTTACACAGGAGTGCAGAGAAGGCTTCTCCTAACTCAAGACCAGCAGTCCTGTCTCCTCTGTAATACCAGCTGGATCTTTAGCAAGATCTGAGGCGCCTATTTAGAACAGTTGTGTTTAGTCTATTCATAAGCTAATTCTCAGTAATTCACCCTGCAGTGGTGAACCTTCTCTGTGCACATTTTCAGGTGTTCCTTGTCTAGAATCTTAGCATGTTTCCAGCTGAGTTAATAGAGCCTCTGCTTATGGTTATATGCTCCCTTGTATCTTTGATCCCTGGGTATGGAATTGTGTGTGTGACTGTTCCAGATGGGTTGTTGAGGCATCAGTCTCTGTGGCAGTGTGCTGGCCTGGGCTGCCTGATAGCCTGCTGTCTCGAGCTTTGGTATTCATTCTGCTTTTCTTCCTGGAGACTCTTTGTGGAATACATGGAATGGAACTGTGCTTGTGTGTTAAGTGTGATGGGGACTTCTATGAACTACTTTGCAGTCAAACTAGTCAGGTTTTCAGTTTTGCTAGCTGCAATGGCATCTAACCCCCAAGTTAGTCCAGGGAATTTCATTTGGACTGGGATGTAGGGAAATCAGTCCTTGCACTGGTGCATAGAAGGAGGAACTGGAAGTGTGAGTGCAAAAGTAGCACTATTTGAACCTTAGTAATTCATATGCCATACTTGTCTTTCCTGGCCCATGTTGGTGAAACACAAAGTCTGATCCTGGCCTTCTAGACAGCCACATTGGGAAGTAGGAAGGAGTGCAGACATCTGGAGAGTTCCAAGTGTGTGTATGCACAGAAAGAATTGAGTAATGAATTAAAATTATGTTGCTGAATATTTTAATTAGGAGTTGATTGTATTTTTGTGGTGAGAAAAAAGAAGATTGAAGATGGTTATGCAAGGGGATACCGTAAACCAAGTGTACAGATTTTCAGGATTAGTGTGTTTGAAACAGATTCTGCAGCAGTGTTCTGGAGGACAGGAGAAGATGTGAACAATGGCTTTGGGTCATAGGGCCATTCTTTCTACTTATTTAAGGTTTTTTTTAATCAAGTATGGATATATACTTCTTGTCTTAGTCCTTTCTTTTTTGTTAAATTTTTATGTAATAGAGATGTGTTTCTTCACTTAGATAATATGGATTTACTTGTTTTAACACATGCACAGGATAACTAGTTTTCGTCTGTGCTGTGGTAATGAGCAAGAGGAAGAACTTCAAGAGGCCTGTCTTGGCACATTCTCAGCAAAATTGATTTCCTTACCTCATGATCTTGATAAACTACAAATTATTGCAGTACTTTACAGAAGATACTAATCTGTTCATCAAGTAATTGTAGGTTCATATAAAATCAGGTCTGTAAGATAGATATGGATGTCATACTGAGCTACAATTGAAAAGTATAGCTTCAGGCAGATTTTCTAGGGAAGATTGTAAGACTTCTAAACCAATATTTGAAGATAACACACATAGTATTTATTTGTAAGTGCTATTCATCTTCCATGGTATTTTGCTTACAGCAATGCTCTGTTTCTTGCTTGAAGCAAATGATTCAGCTAGTTGTAGTCAAACATAAAAATGCCTGTGTGCATGCTTCTCAGTCTCACACAAATACGTTCCCAATGTAGCTGAATCATCCAGAAGCAATGGATGGCTCTTTCTTTGGATTTCTATTTGCCCTCCATTATCAGCACTAAAATACGTGTATCCCTAAAGCAATAATAGGTTGAGAAACGTTTGCTTTACTCTGTCCCCTTTTCACAGTTCTGAGTGTTCTTTGATTTGTATTCCTATTTGCCAGCATTATCAGCCACTAAAATACATACGTCCCTGAAGCAGTAATATGCCAAGAAGTGTCTGGTCTACTGCATTTTACTTTCACCCTTGCTCTGTGTGTTCTGTGCTCTGGAAATTTGTCTTGTTACAGGGCCTGTAACCATTGGTTTTTTAAGTCACAGTAAACTTTGCCAGTGCACATTCCAGATGGGGTTGGCTGTTCTACAACCCGGAGCCCATTCTGTTTGTTTGTGTGCTGTAGAAGCAATCGTAGCTTGAACATTATTGCAAGAAAAAATAAAAATATTTCATGCTAATACAAAGAGCTACAGACACAAAGCCCCAAACTCATCTTGCTGTAACATGAAGTTTTTTGTGTAATGCACAAGCCTGAATTATAGTCTTATGTTAAAATAAGTTAAATATATGCATGTGGTTGTTTTACTTGGTCACGCACTTGAAATGCTGCAGTGAGGGTGCTGAGGCATTGGAACAGACTGCCCAGAGAAATTCTGGATCCATCCTGCAAGGGGCTTTGAGTAACTTGGTCTAGTGGAAGGTGCCCCTACCCATCCTGTGGCGGGGCAGTTGGAGCTAGATAATCTTTAAAGTCTTCTCCAGTCTAAACCATTCTGTGAACCTATGAATAAGAGTGTCTGTTGTGCTGTTGAAAGACGTGACTTGAACAATGAGTCCTCAAGTTTGTGATGCTGTCTTTTACTAAGTAAACATAAGATCAATCTGTAATTCTTTGATTTGTCACTTTCTAGTGTTTGGATCATCAGGTGACTATGGTGCCTTATGCCTCCATTTTTCTTTCTGTAAGGTGGAACTGATGTTTGCATTTTCAAAAGTATTCTTGGACTTATTTAAAAGCAAACAGTTGCAGGGGGAAGATGGGCTACTAAAATAAACGAATCAATATGACTCTAACAGAAGCCATTTATTGTTTACATAAAGCCACAGTTATAGTTTTCTGCACTACTGTTTATGCATACAGGAGTCTTTTGATTGGCTAAGTCATTTGTTCATTAGATAGGCACACATCTTTTAGGGCACTTAATTGGTCAAGTGTTCATCACCACGCTGTGCGTTTTTTATCTGAGCTTTGCATTTTTTGTACATACTTTTCCAGGCTCTTGCTCATTATTTTTAGACCTGTTATTGTTCCCGTAGCCATGACGAATTTTTGAGAATTTTGAAAAATAAGACTGCAGGTGTTTTTTTATTTACAAACAGTTTGGCTGGTACAGGGAATGGCTTAAGTTATTCAGATACATTGCTACAAACAGTAATATTTTTTTCTATCAGTCATAACCTGTTCAACAGTGCAATTTCTGTTAATGGACATTATAGTGTGATTTTCAATTTCTCAGGTAAGTTCCTCTATAGTCAGATCTCTTCTCTGTCCCTTCTTGGTGTGTGTTTGACCTGTAGACAGGCAGTATTGTTGGTAGGACTTCTCAGAGAAATCTGGTTTCATTACAGCCTTCTCATTCAGTCTTACTGAAATGCAGGTAAATTATTTGTAACAAATTAATTGCTATTTAATGATTTTAAAATTTTATTATTTAATTATTACTTGATCTTTGTAACTGTACCTAATTCTACTTAACTGGAAATGCAAACTGTGCATTCATAGATACATACATACAAATTGGCACATACTTGTCATTGAGAAGAAAAAGAATCAAGCCACCACTAAAAAGCATTCTAAAATGTATCTCAGTGGAGTAATGTAGTCTTAACTTCAGAATGTACTCTGACATGCTGTATCACTGACTGTGCTTATTCTTCAGTTTCTCCCACAAGCCTCTCCTTTGTCTTATGAGCAAGTGGCACAAGAGTTGTTAAAGGACTGCCACTAAATGCTTTTGGTAAATCATTCCTAAGCTTGAGGTTTCTAATATGGTATATTGAAACACTGCTCAAAGGGTCAGTACACATCAGCAATTAAAAAGTCCTTTAAACTAAGAAAGGACAACAGTGTGAACTCAAAATGAGCAGATGAACGTGAACTTGACAGTATTTGAAAGGTAGATCTCAAGATGATGAACAGTAGACATTTAAAGTGCTGAAAGCACACACTGCGTTGGACGCATAATCCTTGAGAAGCTTTTCTAGCTGTTATATTATTGCAATAGGTTACTAGTATTAAGGAGGAGGATCCTGTTATTAAAGAGGTTATCTTTGGTGACAGGAAGAGTAGCATTCTGCTAGAGTAGTGTCTTCTTCCCAACCTCATTGACAAAAGCCTGTCATCAATATGTGTGCTTTGCAATGGATAGTAAAATTTTATGGGGAAAATACTGTGGTTTTATTATTTTCTTACTGTTTGCAAGTATAAATAATGCTAACTGGGCAGGTAGGAGTGACTAATTCAGAGATCTAGTCACCTCTGAGCTGTTTCTGTGCTTCATTGTAGGTTCCTACTGCTTTATTAGAAGCTATCACAACTGATTCTGTTCCTACTCACAGTTACTTTATTAGCACTCAGTTTAATGATTCTCCCCAGTGGATAATGAATTCTGCTTTCTCATGTTGCTCTCCTGCAGTATTGTCAACAGTCCCTGCCTTTTGTTTTGGGATATAAGAAAGAGGAAGTAGGCCAAAAAGGTTTTAAAATGTAAATAACATAATTTTTACTTTTGAGTGAAAATTCAATTATATGTAGCTAGGCTTTACCATAATTGATGTTTCAATTAAATCTTGCTTTATGAAAACTTAATTAAAAGATCAGGTGAAATGTGATATAGGGAAAGTCAAGATGGGAGATAGTAATTACTTGACAGAGTTTCTTTGGTAGGAGTCCTGTGAGGATTCAGACATCCTTCCCTGCTCTGGTCTAAAAAGCTTTTCAGTTTTCCTCAAGTATGGAAATTTCTTCATAAATTTTTCCCTGTGTAAGTGGAGTAATGCTGTAATTACAGGGTTTGCAAAGTTTCTTTTCAGAGACATCCTGGATTTAGTTATTTTTCTCAGTGCTAGCTTGTGCACGAATCTTTTCACTTAAAGCTTGAACCTTAGATAAGAGTGTGTTTTCACTTTGAAGGAGAATGTGGCTTCATTTTTAACTATAAACTTTTCAGTTTTAAGGCTGGAATCCACTTCTAAGTGGTAATAGGTGTGAAGGAGTTAAAATTTACTACTCTGTAGTAGCTGTGCCTCAAGTATAAAAAAACTGGGTCACTTAGAGGCTGGCAGACAGCAAACTGAAGCAGTGGAGTATTTCATTGCCCAGCTTGTTATCTGACAGCTTACACTGATTTATTGCAACTTGTGTAGTGCAAGTCACAGTAAAAGCAGATTTTATCTTAGAGATACTTGCTGTATCAGTGTTAATTGGCATGGGACTGTCAGATAGACTTTTTTTAAACTGCAATTCCTAATTTTTCCTAAAATCTCTCATTTTCACTGTTCTGTCACCGTATAGGGGCAACACAGCAGACTGACAGATAGGAGAATCAGTGCAGAGTGCCCTGAGTTGCAGAATGGCACTTCAGATACCATCTTTATTTCTTCTTAATCTTTAGGTTATCTAGAGTTATCAAAGTCTTGTATCACTCAATGAGATGTACCAAGAACAATGCAGTCTTCGCCCAGCTTTCTCTGTAGGCTCACCTGGAGCTCTGCCTGAATCCGCCCCTGCTACTATGCCTGGAGAATGAAAACAGGGCAGGAAAGAGCTGTTCTGTGGAGGGACCTCAGGAGTTGTGCTTGGTGCTCTGAGTAAGGACCTAACAAAGCACAAACTAAATGTTGAAGTAAAGCAACTGTTACCAGAATTACATCTGTTGTTTGGAAAATGACTGTATTGCAATGCATCTAGAGAACTGCAAGTTGTCAAAAATTGAAAGTCATGAAAGCAACATTTCCCAGTAAGCTCTTTGGCAGTCCATTTCCAATTTAGCAGTAATTTCTTTCCACCTGCAGCATTCATCCTCTCCTGGTTGACTGAGGCTTCCTCAGCTTTGTAGTTGATCTGTTCCTTTTTTCCTTTTAGCACTTGACACTACTGTCTTGTTTTTCCCCCCCTCAAGTGCAGCAGCCTCATTCTTCACTTGCAGCTTCTCTTTTTTTTTTTCTTTTTTTTTCTTTTTTTTTTTCAGTGTAAACCCCTGGGGGAAGTAAATACTCATCAAATGTGTTTAAAGTAACCTTCTATCCCTTGACAGCTTGAATATTGCACCATGAGTGCTGCAGTTGTGATAGTCTAGGAGAGCAGTCACGAGTCATTTCTAGGTGTGAACCTGTGTGACATGAAGAAATTGAGAATTGGCTTATCCCTCTGCTAAGGGCACTCTAATGAGGGGATCCTTGTCCTAATAGTTAAAACCCTCTCTGAGACTACCACTTTTCTTGAGAGAACTTTACTTGGGGTTCCACCATAGGATGTTCTTCTATTGCAGTTGCACTGCACTGGGACTGAGCAGCTGTTATTGAATTGGTAGCAGGGGAACTCCAGATCATGAGAAGAAGGACACATGTCAGCTAGATATGAGCTGCTTTTCTTAAAGCAAAGAAGTGTGCAGCACTGGTTCACTTAACCCATGTGCACTGGGAAAGGCCTTTCTCTCCCTAGCATGCAAAATGTGCATGAATGTTCCTTGAGGAACAAGTACTGTACTGATTTCTACCACCCCCCACCCTCCAATACTGCAAATATTTTGCCATATGGTCAAAAAGATGTTATATTATCTCTGCGTGGATCACTTGTGTTTGTAGACACAAGCTTTGCTGTATACAAATCTGCTAGTGTAGAAAGAAACTGAGCAATTGCTGTGATTCCTGTATTTTCATTATAATGTAGTTATGCTTACATTACCGTCATAAGTGCTACTTCCATAATAAAGGCATAATTGAAACTTAGTTCTTAAAATCAAGCCTTAGGCTGTAAAAGGCTTACAAGGCTTTTGTTTATTTTTTAGAGTAATAGTTATAAAACCATATAACTGATACCTGTCTTCCTACCAGTCATGCTGTTTTTTGCACAAGTGGATAAATGTAGCAATTCCTATAAAAATACAGTTCTGTATGTTGATGTTTGCAATGTATTTACCCATGGCAAGCACAAAATTACTGGGAATATGCATTAGACAGTATTTTGAATGGCTTTTCTGAATAGGGAATGATATCATTCAATGTTACTTTTTCTCTAAAATGTTAGTTTCTCTAAAACACTTAAGTTTGCAATGAGATTTATCTTTCTAATTTTTCTTTCTTTTAATTAATTGCAGGTGGTAGGTAAGCAAATGTGTTCTTCTGCTCATCTTCATCTGAAGCTTCATTTTTGGAGACAGTTGCTAGACTTTAAACCCAGTGAAACCTCAAACAGTTTACAGAGAAGCTAAACCAGTTTCACTGTTTTGATAGCTGCACTTGTAGAAAAAGGCACTGTTAAAAACAGTTTAGGTCTTAGATGAAGAGTATAACTATGGCTTTCAAGTATAACCTGAAGGCATACTTTTGGCTGAGTTGTGGTTCAACTTCTAAAGCTTGTTCGTGTTTGTATGGATACCATTTCCTTTAAAATTCTTGTAAGCTGGATAAAGCATCACTGTAGTAGAATTAGGAAAAAATGGTATATAAGCAAAAGTGTAAAGTTAGAAAGGAACATTAATTTTCTGTATAGCTTTCAAACCATTACCCTTGTCCTCTGAAAATAAAATCAAAATCTCTCTGCACAGAAAATGTGCTAATCCTTGAAGCATTCAACCATTGTTCTGGGGGTTTTGATGTGGGATTGGGTTTTTTTCAACCACGTAAAGATTGTGTTTGTAATGCTGGCTTTCTGGCATATATGAATGACTATGCATATGAGCCCTGACAAATCTTTTTGGGTCATTTTAAAAACATACTTCCCTGCTGGAAATTGCAGTTTGTGTGGCTAAGTCAGCAGAAAGATGGGCATCCCAGCTTCTCAGTGCTTGTGGTGACCTGTGCCACAGCACAATTCCATGCCAGCCACCAGATCAAAAGGCTCAAATGGCCAGTGGGGTAGCTGAGATGTGGATACTCATCCAGATCCCCTGCCTTGTTGGATAGGGAGTAGCCACTGGATGGGGAAGCAGCTCCATGTTTGTGGCTGAGGCTGCCTCAGGACCTGACCACCTTCAGTTCCCAGCTCTTCCTAGGTGAGGGCAGCACATAGAGTGCAGTCTGCTGGTGCTAAAGAGTGTCTACAGAAAAGCAGTGCTTATCTCAATTAGTATTTATTTGAACTGAAACCACTCCTGAAGCAGATCAAGTAGTGCTTGACTTACGTGTTTATAGAGGCTGTCATAAAAAAACCTACTATGTTGTATTCATAATTTTCAAGTGAAAATAGAAAATAAAAAAATGCTTTGAAGGGAGAAGTTTTTGCAATGTGGTAAAAATAAACATGTTGAATGGTGTAAACGTCCAGGCTGCTTTACTTTTCCACAGTGAAAGGTCTGCATCTACAGATTTTTGCAAATAGTTCTTGACCAAAATAATTCAGAAACAGAACAAATTAGAATTTTTTCCTTGTTGCTTTTGGCAGCTTTTTACTCATTTCTAGGGCTGACTGTTATTCTATATAGTTATTCTATATATCATTGTAGTATTGCTATAATGATTCAAAAGCGCATTTCTTCATGATTTCTTGTATCTTTCTGAAATGGGATCTTACAAATATGAGCTCCAGGCACAGATTCCCATTACTGCATTCTCAGTGGGACACTCAGGAACTCAGGCAGCTGGGTGGGGTCTGGCTGGGAGTTTCACAGCCTGGATTAATAGGAACAGATGCTGGCCATAAAGAATGACTGAACACGGGTAACTAATTCCATGTTGCTGGGAAGTGTAAATTGACATCTGTAGTGCTAGGTGTGGTCATAGGCTTGGACAGTTGCAAAGAACTTTGCTTTACATTTTCTGGATAATTATCTTGATTATTTTGCCTCTTGTTAATTAAATCCCATGCTCTCTTTCTGATTTTGTCACTCAAGATAAATTTCCTCTTAACAATTATTTTGAATAATCTCAAAATAATTTTGAATAGAAAAAGTTATTTGTTTAAGAATAGTTTCTTCCCAAAATGAGTTGTTCCACAGATAGTGCTAATGTTGAGTTGAATAGGACCCCACAGATGAAGTGGCTTTAACACTTAGAATCATAGAATATCCTCAGTACTTTTTACATTGCTGCCTGTTTTTTATTAAAGATTACTACATACTTTTTGTAACTCCTAAAGTGTTTTCTTTTAATAAACTAAGTAAACTAAGCTTTATTTTAATAAACTTTCACACTGTAGCCTGTAGGTGGTTCTTGTCTGTCTTCCCTCAAGTGTCGTGGCTCACTTTTTTCCATTTGATAACCCCCTGTTTCCAGATTAAAAACATTCCTTAAAGAATTTCAGTGTAGGAAAATTGGTACTGTGATAGAGTCCCTCCTTGGTTATGCTTTGTTGAATATTCATGTCTTTTTACTGTATGTGATTACCCTAGACTGTTCTTCTGAGATACTGTCCTGGACATGCCAGACAAAGGCCTTAACACTTTAATTATGGAGGAATTGTATTCTGTGTTGGCATGTTGATTTTGTTATGAACTGGATTTACTTCTGTATCTTTTGAACAAGGGAGAGTTTGAAGCTTGAAATTACTTTTGTGGAAGACTAATGCTATCTTCTTGGGGCATTGCATTTACTGTATGACAGTTGTGGTTGTTTCTACGGGATGCAATTTGAGGTTTTCTTAAGTGAAGGAGTTTTGTGGTTTTGATCCATGCTGATAACACACAACAGTGAAAAAGCCTTCTTGTGGTCACCAGAAAGAATTATTTATCCAGGCTTGTTAAGATAGAATTGTTCTATAAATCTGAGACAATATCAACTAGTGAGCGGCTTCATTTGCATTTCTTCAGATTGCTCTGGCCTTGAGTCCTTCACAGTTGGATGCCACATAGAAACCTAGGGTTTTGGTTGTAGTTACAGTGTTGGTCACACGGGTTTGGGCTGGTGGCTAGTTAGAGACATAAAACTCTGGAATTACTTAGTCTATTAGATGTTCAACAGTACAGTTTAGTTATGATGAACCAGCTCTCCACAAATAGGTAAATTAGTGTTAAAATACCAGACTTAAATGAAGGCTGCTGATGTTGGACCCCATTCTAGAAGAGATGCACCTAAGTTTGTCCATTACTGTGATCTACATTCTTGTGTGATTTTAGTGCTGCTGGTTTGTCCCACTGCCCTTGTGCATTTCTGTAGCACAGTTGTGCCACAGCTAAGAAATTGACTTCTGCTAATCTGAGGTAGGGGGGATACTAAATGGAGAAGTGTACTGCCAATCATCCTTGAAATAACTTTCAGTAACCAACTATAAACTGCTGATAATGCCTTTACTAGATATGTGCAGTGGGTGGGAAGCCTAGATATTAGAGAGGACTTGAGCTTTCACTGATATTTGCACTCAAATACAAGCTGTGCAATGAATATTTTAGCTTTATCTGCTAGGGAAATGGTTAGTGTACTAGAACAGCCTTCAAATGCACTGCTTTCTCAAGTATTTCCTATTAGCATGTTTAATAAGGCACTCTGTTATCCCCTTAGGTTGACTGTCATTACTGAAAGCTGAAGTGTTAACTGTAACAGCACAAAAAGGATTCTGAGACTATAAAAAGGCTTAATTTTTGATAAGGTTGAGCAGTATAATTGTAATATGTTGTGGAGCTGTAGTTAGAATAGGAGGTGGCTGTTTGTTGACAGCTCCTGTATGTGTGTTTGTGAAAGCTAATGGTCTTTCAAAGTAAGTATCCTTTGCAGTTAAAATGTATCCCTTTTGGCAGTGATGGACTTCTTCACAAACTATTTAAATCTATTCTTCTTGGGTGGTAAAGATTATGCAGTTATTGTAGAACTTTTCAGTTCTTTCAGGAAGTTAACCAGCATGCTCTCCCTGTCCTCCTGAGTTTTGCTCCTCAGATGTGAGCAGTGTTCTAAAATTATCAGTTGGCAAGAAAGCTGGTTTTGTCAGAGTAAAGCAAAAAAGTAAAGTATAATTTTGTGGGAACACAACTGAAAGAAAATACTTGATGGAAGTCTCTTTGTCTATATAATGTGACATACTTCTGAGGTCAATCATATTTCCAAGCCACTAAATTTAGATTGCATGTCCAGTATCCAAGATGTAGGAAGTTTACCAGATTTCCCTCAAAGTTGCTGTAAGAAAACATTAGCACAGCTGTAGGTTGGCAAGTTTCCTGTTGTGACCTTAGGAATTTACTGTTTACTTATACTCCCCTCACACCCCCACAAAAAACTCACCTTGACTTTGTATTCAAATTTTCTTGTATCACAGCAACCTCTGCTAATATTTAATTCCTTATTCTCTTTGCCATAAACTTGCTTCTTTGTCAGGTTGCCTCCATAAATCCTCTGTCTGTCTGTTTGGAGTCCTTAGCATTAGCACAAACCATTACAGGATGCTTCTTAATTAAGTGGATTTTAAAGTTGGTAGCATTGAAGTTTAACATTTTAATGAAAATTTGCTCTTGCAAGATATGTGAAATATTTTACCTTGGTTAAATACCCCATTGTAGCTTTATGTGTTAGTGAAGGATGTTCTGAAAGGAAACCTTTTAGTTTCTGCCTGTTCATTTGGAGCTCCTAACAATACAGATTTTTGTAATAAGCTATGTATATTCTTTGTTCTTAACAGAGATTAATTGGTGAGTTGCTGTACTCTGAAGCAGGATCAGAGATTTCTTTGTGCTTTTTTTATGATTATTTCACATTTTAATTTTAGTTTCCACCTGGACAGTCTGGAGATCCCATGGTTCAGGTTACTCCATTGTCATAACTGGTCCTGCCTGGGGTCCAGTACAGTCTTCTGATGTCCCTGTGAACTGTTTAAAGGAGATAAGTGATACAACTCCCTTAAGAGGCAGGTAGATATCTTTCTAGCTGGTTGTATTCCCTGGTTTGCTTGGTTTTCATGCCAAGGGTCAGCACAAGCTGGACAGGAGGGACAGAACCATGATACAAAAAGACATCAGTTCCTGAATGTGCCTCCTTAGCACTTCTAGTTAACCATCAGTCCTCTTTATTACTAAGCATGAAAGAGTAATTGAGTAGCAGTAACAACAAAAGTTTGTCAGGAACCCTTCCCTGTGGTTTTGCTGCTTCTGACACTGGTTATTGGCTGATGCCAGTGAAAAGACTGACATTCCTTCTACCTTGGAGCTCTTTTATCGTGCTGGGAGTAAAAGTGCATCTCATTCAATATCCTGTCTCCAGCTTTTGTCGCTCATCTGTTGTTTTTAGGACACACCTTCCCTCCTATTGGCAGGAGACAGGAGCTGTGGTGGAAGTCCTGATCTGGACAAGGTACATTTATATCTGTCTGATCTTGCAAAATTAAGCCTTTAAAATTTTTTCATCTCCTTAGCTCAAATGCATTTTTCGAACAATAGCCTGGATTCCTTTTTTAGTCCTTGTGTTTTCTACCATAATCTCATTTCTTAAAATAGACTTATAATTCTAATTATCATAGGAGCTCTCCTTCATTGACCTTTTTATTTCTGTTGTCAGTAACTTTGTTGACTTAATTTCCAAACTTTTTAATGAATTCTTCATGATGCTTACATGTTCATACTGGAAATACTTTCCTGGATGATAATGTGATTTTAAGATGTCTTTTCACACCTCTGGTCTATTGATTGTCTTAAAATTGAGCTGTGTACAGACTTGTCTCTGCTTTCTACTGGAAAGTCTGCAGATTATAGTAGGAGCCCTACTAATTAGTTTCCTAAGTGATTTTAGTTGTGAAAAAACATTTAATATGATGTTTTCAGCCCATGGTGTCATCTGATGCTTTCTGTATAATAATTAGATGTGTCTTCTGGTCGAAATTTAATGAACCTTCTGTTATGTTTTTTCTAAGCTTTATCCTTTAATGAGGACAGAAAGTTCATGCCTTGGTTACTCAAGTGGATAAAGACTGGATTTCCCTGCTCTTTTTTCTCATACTTCATGGCTGTGGTGCACAATGTAGAGTTTCAGCCTTCTCTGACAGATTTCCAGTTAATTGTTTTCATTTTCTTTTTCTCATGTCTTGTCACTTATCAGCTCTATTAGTTAGGTAGTAAAATACTTGCCTGCAGGAAGAATCTTTTATTTGGTGTGAGCAGTTTTAACAGTGAGAGCATATTAGAAAATGTCGTGTAAATGAAAGTATCTCTTATGAGGGATTAAGAAAAGATTCCATTGCAGCTATATTTGTTTAGGAAAGCTGTTCTTTGTTTTCAAATTTCTTTAATATCTGGCTGTTAAAATAATTACATAACAAATACTGGTTATGTATTTTAGAGTTTTTTATACTTGACTAATGCTTAATGCCTTGCTTCCGACTATGCCTTTTCAGGATAACTTACTCTCCTCTGTTTTAATGTGTCTTATATGGAAATCAGAGGAGGTAAGTCTGGAGAACATCAACATGTTCTAAGGCAACTAAAAGCAAATGAGTAATGTAAATAACACTTGAGAATCTAAAACATTATTTCTTTAAAGTCATATGATTTTTTTTTCTCTTATTTTGATCAGTTTTAGAATAGCCATTTTTTCACTCTTGGTGTTTTTTTCAAGAAGAACTTTGCTTTTATGTATGAAGGCTTGCTGCGTGACAGCCAGATAAACTACGAAGGCTTTCCTAATTGCCTCCTCCTGTTTCCTGATACCTCCTGCAGCACTCTTTCAGACTCAGAGTAGCAAAGCATATATTTGATATTGAAATGATAGTTGAAAATATGTAACAAATGTGTCTTCTAAATTGAGATTTTTTTGCTTGAATATTTTGAAACCCGTAGGTTTTGAGAAACACAGTAGTGGAAGTAAAGTCTGAATAGAAATCCAGAAAGGCTGTTTTAAACAGAACATTATGAACACGTTTCTTAGGGCAAGAAAGCTGGCATGGAAGTTGCAGAATTACAGAGTCATTTTGTTTGGAGATCCACATGTTGAGATGGTCAAGGCCTAACTGAGCATGGTTCTGGGCAGCCTCTGCCAGCTGCCGCTGCTTGAGCAGCGGTTAGACCAGATGATCTTCAAATGTTTCTGGCAATCTAAGCAATTCTGTGTGATTTTGAACTAATACTCTAAATCCTTAGGTTTCCCTGAGAAATCTTGTGCTATTTATTGCAGGTTTGATAATAAATAATTTCAATTATTGTATTAATGCCAGCTGAATAGCTTGTATCACTGGCTAGCTTGTGATAGGATTGTTGGAGTGTGCAAGCTTCCTTTTCTCTGTTTATTCCTGTAGTCATCAACTTGTGAGAAGAATGCAGCAGAAACAATCTGTGGTCATGACCTCTCTTGTTTAAGACTTGTTACAAACACATGTTGACTTTCATACCATCCCTATGTTATGCAACAGGTTTTAGTTTCACCTGTAAGAGGCAAGTGTCGTAGCTGCAGCTACCAGTGGTTCTGGCAGTGTCTAAGGGCTGATGGTATGCTCTAAACATCTGAACCAGAGAGCTTCTGGTCTGGACAATGGTGTGGTTCTGCTTTTTCGATGCCTGAGAAGCATTTTTGGCTGGCATGTTTTGAACAAGATTCCTCTGCAGGTCCTGTGTACAATCAGTCTTCATTAAGAATTGAAAGGGGTAAAAGGTAGCTTTTTTACAAAACATATATTGGTTTTGGTTGTGCACATCTTTCTAACTGCTTTCTCGTAAAAACCACAGATGTTGCCATCTTTACTTCTCAAATTAGCTTCACTACATGATTGTGTATGTCAAAAGCACATCTTAACATAACAGTCTGAAGGAGCCTATGGGAAGATGGCCCCAGCGCAGCGGGGGAACAAGCCATGGGCATTAGAGGTGACATGCCCAAGGCAGAGGGGTGGCTGGGGAGCAGGAAGGCCCAGCCAGGGCTGCCACAGCTGTAGGGACCTGCCCCTCTGCTCCAGTGGCAGCCACTGTCTCATATGGATCCTCGGTGGCTTTTGTTTGCAGCAAGTGGACACACTCCTGTGCTTTCCCAAAAAGGATTTTCTGTTATATGTGTGCAGTCTCCATCACTTTAATAGTCATTATTTCAAATACTGTTGTGAAATATGGGAGAGAAACACCCCTAATGGTGGGCTGGGTTTGAAAATTCACTTCTCTGTCAAATACACACAGGACTATTTGAATGCTTCTTTCCGTGGTGCATTCTGGTTGGCTTTGAAAATTGGTTGAATAAAATTTTAGTGCTCTTTTTTTTTCCCTTGACATTTTTATTTGGGTTTTTTATTCTGTGCCAGTTGTTCAGTCGATAAGAGAAGGAGGCATTGGCATGTCCTGGGAGGCTCTGCTGGGAACTGGGTTCTCATGCTGAGAGGCTGCTGTGAGTGTTTACCTATTGCAACAAAGCATCTTCTCATGGCATTTTATTATTAAACAATCTGTATTCCTCACTCGAGCTTTTGGAGGCTCCCAACAGTCCTGTCAGGCTAACCTTGTTGCTAAAGATGATTTTGTGCTCTTAGTTTGGTGAGTCAGCCAGGCAGTGGGGCCCTAGCTGAAGCCTCTGCCATCCCATGATGAAGCCCTTCTACTGTGACACAAGCCAGGAACCGTAGCTGTGCGTCAGGAGCTTGTGCATGCTTTTAGGTGACCCCATTTCTTTCTGGGGCTGTGGCACTGGCCCACTGCTGGTGTGGGGCTGTCTGTATGTAGCTGGTGGAGCTGCCTCAGGCTGGAAGATATGTTGTGTCTGATGGTGCTTGGCTGTGCTCAAGTTATATACCAGGTGACTTCAGTCAAAATGTTTTTGGGTGACTGCTGCCAATGTACTTCCAGTTTTAACTACAGAAGAAATAACTGTTTCTTGTCAGTTTTGGTTCTTGTAAGGAAATAGGGATTTGGACCACCAAAGTGTGTGCTGCACACAGGTGTGTTTTCATACAGTTGAACTCTATTTTTACAGTTTTTGTGTGTTCCTTGTGGACGTTTCTGACTTTTGCACAGATGACTCGTCACACAGTTAGTAGGAAATGCTACCAGTGTTAAGACAGAATGAAAAGCAGCTGTAGTTTAGCATTAGTCCTTGTTTCCTTGTGATGATAGGGTTTTTTTGCATTGAATCATAGAATGGCTTGGACTGGAAAGAACCTTAAAGATCATCTGGTTCCAATCCCCCTCCATGGGCAGGTAGGCCACTCGCTAGATTAGGTTGCTCAGGGCCCAACCAATCTGTATTTGAAATAGCACATGGAATATTTTTAAACCAAGTTAAGAAATAATTTGTTCTATAAAAGTAATGAAATTTCATAATAANGTCTTCCTTGGGGGCATGGGCCTCCACAAATAATAATAACAATAATAATAATAATGGTAATGATAATGATCGTAATACTTGGCTTTGTTTTTGGCTGTGGAAACCATGCTTAAGTTCTTTTTAAACAGAATTTTGTGACCACCTGATGTCTTCAGTTAGTCACTTTGACTTTTGTGTGCTTACTTGGATCACAGCATCTCTTTCTTTCAAAACTATAGTTATATCTATAATTTTATTTAATTTCAGTGTACATGCAATGTGAATTGAAGAA
This sequence comes from Illadopsis cleaveri, assembly GCA_013399915.1. Taxonomy (NCBI): domain Eukaryota; kingdom Metazoa; phylum Chordata; class Aves; order Passeriformes; family Timaliidae; genus Illadopsis; species Illadopsis cleaveri. Next base: position 1,157,365 of record VXBB01020437.1, on the reverse strand, counting down.
AGTTATTCTTTGTATCATTACATCAAACCTTGACATTCCAATACAGCTGTGAGAAACCATTTGCTTTGGGTATGCTTCTAGAGTTCGTTAATTGCATTTTCATTGTTTTCATCCTTTGAAAGGCAGAAATCAAATTTGTCCACTTATTCCATTTAAGTTGTGCAGATTTTGCGTTGAATGGATTTAATTTTGTAAACACAAAGTCCTAAGTTTAAATCCAAGATATAGCCTGTACTGGCTGCTAAGAAGAGTAGTAACTCTAGTGTGGCTGAAACCAGCACATTCTCCACCCCTTAATCCATCTAGATGCAGTGCATTCTTATTACACGTGAACCCCCTTCCCATTCTTTGCTATAATACACACATACCATTCCCACAGCCTATGGAACACCCCTGTGAAATGTCTGTAAAGTGTCCATAAATGTCCACTGAGTTCCTTTAGTCCATGACTTTGGGCTCCATCTGTTGGGGTGGTCACTCAGGGCAGGAGGGATGGTGTTTTCTGGGAAGTTACTGGGCACCAAAGCCAGCTCAGTTCGGGTCACTGCTTGTCATGCCCAGCCTTGGTCAGCAACTCAGCCCTGTGTAGCTGCTTGTTCACTCCCTGGTGGTAGGGTGAGGGAGAGAATTGGAAGGGTAAAAGTGAGAAAACTCGTGTGTTGGAATAAAGACAGTTTGATAGGTATCGCAAAAGCCACACACAGGAGCAAAGCAAAACAAGGAATTCATTCACCACTTCCCACGGGCAAGCAGGTGTTGAGCCATTTGCAGGAGAGCAGGGCTTCATCATGTGTTACAGCTGTTGGGGAAGACAGACTCCACAACCCTGAATGTCTCCCCTTTCCTCCTTTTCCTCTAGCTCTGTATGTTGAGCATGATGCCATATAGTCTGGAATAATATCCCTTGGATCAGTTGGGGTCAGCTCTTGTGGCTGTGTACCCTCACAACTACTTGTGTGCCCCCAGCCTCACTGGTGGGGTGGGGTGAGAGGCAGAACAGGCCTTGACTCTGTATAAGGAATAAAGAAAACGTCCCTGAATAGTTAACACTGTTTCCAGTAGAAATATAAAACGTACCCCTATACTACCTACTATGAAGAAAATGAACTCTGTCTCAGCCAAACCCAAAATAGTATTTTATGATGAAAAAGCGATGTAGTATCTCTTTCGATTTTGTAACTGTAACTGGATTTATTCTTGTAGGTGTAGCGTCTATGACTGTGCCAGTGTACATCGCAGAAGTGGCTCCACCGCACTTACGAGGCAGATTAGTCACCATTAACACTCTCTTCATCACCGGAGGGCAGTTTTTCGCAAGTGTTGTCGATGGAATCTTCAGCTACCTCGCCAAGGATGGATGGAGGTTTGTCAGCTTTCCTTGCTAAAAGCAAGCTGCCATAGTCCTGATTTGGTTGACAGCTATTACAATTCTTGTTGGTAAAACAGAATTTACATAGAAAGTGGTAAAACTGTATACTAAAATGGAACTTCAATAAATAAATATTGCTGAAATAGATCCATAGTGCTTTTGCTTAAACTTAATTTTCACAATATGCACAGGCTTTTTGACTTTACTAAACTTTAAAGTGGAGAGTAATAAATATGCATCACAAGTGTGAATGATTGTCGTGATGTTTATGTAGGTAGCTTGCTTTTTGCATTTAGAATAATTACATGCTGATTTTTCAAAAGGCAAATATCCAGTAAGTAATATGCTGTATGTGCAAGATAGAGGTGAAGTTTGAGTATTCTCAATCTGAGCAGTGGTAATCTATCAGAATTGAAGGATACTGTAGCATAAATTTATAGTTAAAAGCTTATGTTATAAAAGAATAAAAATCTATTTTCTGGGCAGCACAAACCCAATTCTCTCAGCCTCTTCTATGTCACATGTTCCAGTTGTGTGACCCATCTTAGTGATCCACTGTTATTCCTGGTTTGCAGCTTTCTCTTATATTTGTAGTCTTGGTCTTCCAAGTGCAGCACGGTGTGTTGAGTAGTGAAGAGCAATTGTTTCTGCAGCCTGCTGGCATGTGCTGGGTGACTTTTGCAGTAATGCTGTTTATGTATGTGCCAAGTACTGCTCTGCTGGATTGAGTGAAGTCAAACTTTCTGTGGAGAAACAGGCTACCACCTCAGTGATTAGGTATCCAAGTATTTCAGCTGCAGTGCTGGAGCTGTTAATTGAGGATGGTGTATTGTCCTCAGCTAGTTTATTGCAACCTAAGGCTGAGCAGGGAAGAGTACAGGTGATCTGTCACCTGAAAGAAGTGGCCAGCAAACGCGTGGAGAGAAATCAAAAATGTTTACTCCTGAGTCATTACATATAAAAAGGAACATTACAGCAATTATTGTATCTCTTACTGACTGTATGGCTAAGCACTGAAGTGCTACAACAAACAATAAGGAACTTTAATTTTTCTTGTCTCTGTTTGTTCTTGGAAATACTGGATATTAAATTAAAGTAAACCAAAGAAAACAAATATTTAACATGATGCTTATGTCAGGTTAGCTTTATAAACCCTGCTAACGCCATCTTAATAGTATTGCAGCAGTATGTCAGAGAAGGAGGAATGTTACAGCAGACTTATTAAATTTCATGCTGGATTTTTTCAGGTCTGCTAGACATCTGGCTTCAAACGCAAGGTCTTGTAATCTGTATAGGAAAGAACTATATTGGATTTCTGAAAGCTGGCTCACTGCATGAAATGTCTGAAATTGCCTGCTTTTACTCTAAATTGATTATATCAAAATGGCTTGCTCTGAAATTGACACAACTCTAGAACTTGTAATGGAAGTTCTCTCTCAACTAAACATTTTCTTTCTGGCATGCTCCTTTTACGCAACTTTGACCAGAATTTTGCAGGTTGGAAACTAACTTTAGTGAGGAAGCACTGTCTGTACATTTCTTTCTTGTCTTGCCTGTGATAAACAATCCAATAGAGTCCAACTGGTATGAATCAAGCTTTCAGGAGCCTTGATTGATTTTGCCTCCTGAGATGATTGCCGGCACCCAGCTGCTTAGTTCTGGAGGCTCTGCTGCATTTAAGTGACTGAAGGCTTTGGAGGAGGAGAAATTTAAGTAATAGGAGTCTGAAAGACTAAATCTGCTTACTTAGATACATTAAAACATACTTTTGCATGCACTTTGACAGGATACAGCAGTTGTTTTTAATCTCTGTGTGTTTGCTTTACTCTTCATTTGAAACAGAAAAGGCTTTCTAAATATCACTCCAGTAAAGATAGCGAATCTACAATTTGGTGAGGTTCAATGGTCTATGTATTTTGCATATAGCTACCAAAATGTTTGTGGAGAAGGAGAAGCGTAGGAATAAACGAGGCCATTAATGAATGAGAGTGTTAGTGAATGAGGAATGAGAACATTAGTGAATTAGTGACACTGTTAGATACATTTGCTGAAGACTACTCAGCTAATAAGCCTTCCACAGACTTTGTGGTTTGAATTTATTTTCTTTCTTTAACTAATGCTTTTCTTTTTTAACTAATTGTGAGCTACATAATTTTTAAAGTGTTATCAAAAAACAAGAGAGCTGCTCACTGAGCTCTTTCTACAGCAAGTTTTGTTTGTATGACCTTTGGAAATTTTGGCTGGTTGTAAGAAGAAATTGAGAGCTCAGCTGGGCATGGGAAGACAGGTCTGCATTCACATTGTCCTGGGATGGTCATCCTCTTTGCATTGTCTTTTGGGTATTCTTTTTACCATTCTCCAGTTTTCTGCCTGTTTTACTGCCCATGTTTTTCTTTGTTAGATCCACAAATGCCTCTAAAAAAGTATTTTTCCATTTTTACTCAAAATGCATTTGGACTTGACAAATAAATTTGGTTCATTGCCCTGATGTAAGGTTTTCAATAATGCTTTTTCTCTCCTTCCTACTCAATTAGCAATCTCATGCATGCTTTATAAAAAGATCCAGGTGAGAGGTTGCAGAATCCCCTGTGAAAGCATGCATCCTGGGGTATGGAGAGATTAGCAAATCTCCTTAATCTCCTGACTGATGTCAAGGTGTGAATTTGTTTATGAGTAGAGGCTACCTCAGTATTCAGAGAGACTGGTTTCTGGGGGTGTTTTAATGATTATATCCACTGATGGGAAACCTGTGAAACCTGCAATAATGTACAGGTGGCACCAGCACTGTTAAAAGTCTTTAATGAAAGTGAAAAGTTTCTGTGTGAAGTGTAAGTGGGGAAAGGTCAGATTTAAAAAGCAGAACAAAATTATATGTTTTTCTGCAATTCTTTTTATCTTTTTATTGTTTTATTGAAGAAATATGAAAATGTGATGTAGACCAGAGCCACCCATGAAAATTGGTGGTATGCTTGTCTTCCACAGCCTTTTCCCCCACTTTGGATGGAGCAAATAAGCCTGCCTGGGTGTTGTCACAGATGTCAGTGCTGATCCTTGAGAGCATAACTGTGCTTTTACCAGTGGTAATTCTCTGTTGAGTAGAGAACTAGCCTTAATGCTTAAATAGTAACCCTTGGGCATCTAAAATGCAGTTTTGATTTAAAACCTAACGGTGCATCTGACTGAAGATTTAAAAGCACACTCTCTGAAGGATCTGGTGTAAATTGCTGTGCTGGTGAAGTGAACTTTTTTCAGTGTTTCTGCTTATAGTCACAAATTTTCAAAATTTAAACTGGCAAATGTGTCTGTGTGTACCTACTGATGAAATTATGCATTTTTCTCCGGCTGATTTTTTGTTTGGTTGGTTGGTTTTTGTTTGGTTGGTTTTGTTTTTGTTTTGTTTATTTGTAATATGTCAGTGAAACTATTAGCAGGATTTCAATCTCATTTCTGTTACCAACAGTACCTGGTTTTCTCCATGCATTTGCTTTCTCTTTCGGTTTATTATTGTCAATGGTATTCCAAACTAGTGGAATATTTCAGGTTTTTTATTTAGTCTAACTTAGTGTCCTCAGGACCAGTGGCACTAGAGTCAATGGTGGCAGAGTAGTCAACATGTCCCTGAGATTTCCTGGAAATGAAGGAAAGGGTCATGTTTTCTAAAATACCTGCAGAATATGATTCTTGCTCCCTTAACTTACAATGAGGAAGTATACGAGGAGTGGGAGATTTCATCTGTAAATACAGTTTGAGCAGCTGTAACTGAATCTTGTCATAGTGTGTTTTTATAGGCAAATAGTAGGTATTTATCTATTTTCTTATTTATTTCCAGGTACATGCTGGGCCTGTCAGCTGTACCAGCAGTTATACAGTTTCTTGGATTCCTGTTTCTTCCTGAAAGTCCCCGCTGGCTCATTCAGAAAGGACAGACTCAGAGAGCACGGCGAATTCTGTCTCAAATGCGTGGCAACCAGGCAATTGATGAGGAGTATGACAGTATCAAAAACAACATTGAAGAAGAGGAAAAAGAAGTTGGAGCAGGTATGCTGAATACTTGTTGGCCACTCTATCTATCAATGAGGAGATAAAAATCAGAAGAAATGTTGAAGTAGCCTGTGGGAACTTGATGCTTTGCTTTATCTTGTCTGTTTCGCTCTTTGAAGTATTTAATGTACTGGTAGCTTCAAAAATGAAGACATTTCTACAATCCTGCACTTTCAAATAGGTTCTGATTTCTTAAGTGAGGGAAGAGCTGTGTACGATTCTAAGTTTATGCCACCTACGCTTATGTGAGAACTGATTTCAGAAAATTGATCAGTTTAAGAATGCACATCTCCAAGAGTTGAAATAAATAAAGTTTGGTTTCTTTCATCAGTGGAAAAGGCCAAACAGACACGAGAGAGGTCAGAAGGCATTGTACATGCCTCTATTATCCAGAGGACAGTTCTCAGAAAACTGCATTCTAGACAAGAAACCTTTGGAAAGATGTACAAAATGAGGCCTGCAATACAGAGATTCTTTTTCTGTAAAAGCAACTTCTGAAAGTCCTTTTGATCTGTCCTCAAGAGAATAAGGCACCTAAACAAAATCCTTTTTTCACTCTTTTGAATCTTTATGCCGTATTTGCTCAAAACTTTCTTTTCATGTGTGTACTTATAAAACAAGATTACCATTTGATTGACTTTCTGTATTCAGCATATTTTTTCTTTGCTTTCTGCTGGAAATGTTGACCTGGGAATGTCAAGTAAGGCTGTTAAGTAAGAATTGTCCTTAATAGGAAAATACTGTAACTTCTCAGAGCTGGTGGAAAGAAAAATGGATGTTACGTTACATCTGTGTAAATTGATATTCAGCATCTGATAATACCTATTCTCACTGCCTTATTGAGTTTGGTCTTGAACCCTAAAATAAATAATTATGTGTCTGGAAAAAGTTATTTGACATATACATGGATTTTCAAAATATTCATCACTAGTGTGAAGCAGGGCTGGGTTGTTTTCCCTCACAATACATTTTTGAGGCTTTGGATACTTTTTTTTTTCAGTTCTTTGGGATTGGGAAATGAAGTTCATTAAAGCTGATTTGTTAAAAAGATGAAGTGGGTATTCATAGAAGAGCTTGGGCTTAAGAGTCCTGTGCTTAGGGTCCTCATTCTAGTAAGGGATTGGGCTCTTCACTTCTGTGGAAAACCACTTAATGTCTAGTACTAAAGTTTAACACTGTGGAAATGAAAGGAACAGGCATTTGGTCTACCCAGTCCCTTGTTTTCCATCGCTGGACGATAGGGTATGACCTTGCTTGTCACTCTTAAGTCTTTTGTCATGATGCTTTTTGACAATTATGAATCAAATGTGGTGTTGTACGTGCAGTAGGACTGACTCCATTGTTAGATCAGGCCTTTATATATTTGTAACTTGGACTGGGACCCTAATTGTGTTGACAATCAATGAGATTGTTGTCAGGGATATGCAGGTCTCTTGGTTTCCCCCACGCGCTTCCCGGAAAACTTAATATGTTCCTGGAGTTTAGTTAAATCAATCACATTCCTAGGAGAAAGCTTGCTTACAGGCAATCAGTGTTTTGCCCTCAGGTAATCTACAGCTTCAGAGTTGTTACCCAGGGGCATTATAAAAATGAGAGTAGTTACAAGTACATGCTTTCCCATTTGTTATAAATGCTTAGCAGACAGGCACTGGACAGCTGTGGTCACTTTTGATTTTGATTATAATTATAGTTCATCTCATTTAACTCAAGATCTTCATTGTTATAAAGGGATATGTTGTATGTCAGCATTAAGACATACATTGCTTTTCTTACCTTTCTGTGACTTACAGGTGGTGGTAAATTGTAATTGCTTTCATTTCTTGAAGAATTGTCTGGATCCCCAGTATTGAATTTTGCTTGTGTAGTGCAAAAGCAACTTTCTGTTCATGGTTTCATTGGCAGGTTTTCAAGTATCGACAATTAAACATGTGCATCTGCAAAGACTTTCATTTTATTTTGCTGTGGAATATTAGTTGTGGGGGATATTTTTTGTTTGGGTTTTTTTAATCTATATTAATGTAAAACTTTTTAAATTAATTTCTCCTATTTGTGGCAGACAGGGTTTTAAAATGCTAGTTAATAGCAATGACAGAGGACTATAATTCCTATCAGACATTTTGAACCTCATTCCAGTTTCACAAAAAACTTTAATAAACCTGAACTGACAGTGTGTGTACATGCCATTCAAAGAAAGATGACTTTGCAGATTGAAAATCATCTGACTTACTTTTAGGTAAAAATGTCTTTTCCTTTCTCATCTTTTTCTTTCTTGACAAAAGACAGATGTTCTTTTTCATTGACTGATACACAAACATCTTTGTCAATTCCTTAGGGCATCACTTTCTAAGTGAAACTAAGGCTGTGTTTGACTCTTCTGCAAGGCAGTAACACAATGTAGCCATAACACATTCTCCAATCCCACACTAAAAAACTGTAATGCCTTTTGTAACTGTTTCATCAACTGTTCTTATCATGGAGGAGTGAATCATAGGGAAATTTCATCTGTATTGTTTAGGCTACTTAAAAGTTTGGTTTAAATGTGTGTCATAAAACTAGAGAACTTAATTGCGTTTTTCAGATGGTAATCAAGCAGCTTCTGTCTTCACCATGACAAAAATGCCTTCAGCAACAAACTTCTTCTTCAGAAGTCTTCTATACAGTTATGGGATACCTGTTCAGTGAATGAGTCACATTTCTGTATCCTTTCCAATACATTCAGTCAAATCAGTGCTGCTGATACTGCTAAGCAGCTTATATTTTAGCATTTTGAGATTGGCATCAGGAAAATAATGTATCTTTTTGACAAATACTTTCCTCATGACTGGTTATGCAAATGACATTTTTTTTCTGGCAGCCATGGATACTGCTTTTGCGTGCTGTTATGTACTTGCAGTGTGACTTCTGGTGCTGTAACCTTGCATTTTGAGAAGTAGAGGGGAGGGCATTGCATTCTGCAGTAATATTGCCAGACAAGTCAAATCTTGGTCATCATCTAATCATCATCTGTTAACATCAGCTCTCAGATACTGTGGTGCAAAAACAGGCTGTTGATAGGAAAATTGGAATGAGGAAGATTTTAGAAAAAAAGAGTGTTCCCCAAGAGTTGAGCAGAGAGTAGTTTATAGGTGCAGAGTGGCCTTCTCACGCAAATATGCTGTGGATCTCACAGATTCCCCAGTGCTTGGCTTCGGTTCTGAAGCCTCATGGAGAGAAAAGGGAGAGGATGATCAGAAGGGGTTTGCAACTGAGAGAAAGATCAGAGGCATTGCTGGGAGAGCATTCTGGCACAACTCTTCCTAGCAAAACAAGTCAGACTCAAACTGCTGCTGAATCATAGTTTTTAGTGCTGTTAAGGCTGAGGTTCTTTAGTGCACCTTAGTTAAAAATAGGCAATCAAATCATAGCAGTGCCGGTAAACACTGGGGCTTAATTGCAGAATCAAAGAATCATGGAATGGTTAGGGCTGGAAAGGACCTTAAAGATCATCTAATTCCAATCCCCCTGCCAAGGGCAGGAAACCTTCTACTCAGAGGCTCACCCAGCCTGGTCTTGAACAACTTCAGGGATGGGAAATCCAAAACCTCTCTGGACAGCCTGATCCAGTGCCTGAACACTCCCACAGTAAAGAATTTTCTCTTAATACCTCATCTAAATGTACACTCCTTCATCTTAGGGCCATTTGCCTCATCCTGTACCTACATGCCCTTTTAAAAAGTCCCTCTCCAGCCTTCTTACAAGCCCCCCCAATATACTGAAAGGCTGCTCTAAGAGCTTTCCAGAGCTTTCTCTTCTCCAGGCTGCACAGCCCCAGTTCTCTCAGTCTGTGTTTGTAGGAGAGGTGAACCAGAGGTGTGGTCAACTTATTCTGTGGATTCATTCCAGATCCACATCTATCTTGTGCTGGGAGCCCCAGTGCTGGCTGCAGTACTCCAGGTGGGGTCTCATGAGAGCAGAGTAGAGGGGAAGAATCACCCCCTTTGACCTGCTGGTCACATCTCTTTGATGCAGCCCGAGATGTGGTTGACTTTCTGGGCTGCTGTCACACACTGTTGGTTCATGTCCAGCTTTTTGTCCACCAGCACTCAAGTCCTTCTCCCCAGGGCTGCTTTCAGTCCATTCTCCACCCTGTCTTTGTGCTTGAGATTGCTGTGACCCTGCTGCAGCAACTTGCACTTGGCCTTGTTGAACTTCATGAGGTTCTCACACACCCGCCTGTCAGGATCTGTCTGGATGATATCCCCTTCCTCCAGCATGGNACAGCCCCAGTTCTCTCAGTCTGTATTTGTAGGAGAGGTGAACCAGAGGTGTGGTCAACTTATTCTGTGGATTCATTCCAGATCCACATCTATCTTGTGCTGGGAGCCCCAGTGCTGGCTGCAGTACTCCCGGTGGGGTCTCATGAGAGCAGAGTAGAGGGGAAGAATCACCCCCTTTGACCTGCTGGTCACATCTCTTTGATGCAGCCCGAGATGTGGTTGACTTTCTGGGCTGCTGTCACACACTGTTGGTTCATGTCCAGCTTTTTGTCCACCAGCACTCAAGTCCTTCTCCCCAGGGCTGCTTTCAGTCCATTCTCCACCCTGTCTTTGTGCTTGAGATTGCTGTGACCCTGCTGCAGCAACTTGCACTTGGCCTTGTTGAACTTCATGAGGTTCTCACACACCCGCCTGTCAGGATCTGTCTGGATGATATCCCCTTCCTCCAGCATGGCAACTGCACCACACAGCTTGGTGTTGTTGGCAAACTTGCTGAGGGTTTACTTGACCCCACTGTCCATGTCACTGTCAAAGTTGTCACCATAATCACCCCTGAGGACTGTCACTCATTACTTCTCCACTTGGACCACAAATCTTTGAGTGGGACCATCCAGTCAATTTTTTATCCACTGAGTGGTCCATGCATCAAATCCAAGTCTCTCCAGGTTTAGATAAGGGCAGGGCACCATCAAATGCTTTACACCAGTCCAGGTGGATGATATCTGTTGCCCTTCTCATATCCACCACTGCTGGAACCCCATTGTAGAAGGCCAGCAGATTTGTCAGGCCGTGGGTGTAGATGAAGTAGCTTGTGCTCCTAAACAAATTGAAGTGTGTTTTTTTAATGTTAGTTCTAGAACAAGCACTTGGGAGTGAACTTAATGTGGTGGTTTGTGCATAAAAATAAAGCTGTCTAGCAGACCTTTTGTAGAAGTTTTACTGGCTACCAGTATAATAGTCACTTCTGGCTGGAAAGAAATCATTATAGGATCCAGCTGAGACATTTTAAATAGATTGTAATTTTCCATTTGCTGGACAGTACTACAACATTCAATGCAAATTGGAGAAAAGTATCAGTTTGTATTGTCTTTCTGGGTGAAAAGTGTCTGCAAACTGCATGGCTTTTCCTAACACCCCTGCATGTAGCTGTACTCAGCTGTAATGTGCCAGGATGCATGGATGGTATTTCACAAAAAATCAGAAGTGATGTTTTTAGTACTAACTTAGCATCTTGATAAAATGAATGTCATTTGCATTAAGACTAGACATTTATTTTTGTGTAGACGAAGGACATGTAACTGTGAATTGTAATTAGGAGAGCTGTGTAATTTCCCCCAGCCTTATTTATCCCACGTTTCTCTAAGCTGTGAATTACAGTTGAGATTCTTGACCTTATCTGCTCTGCGTGTGGACCTTTGCCTTTTGTTATCTGTTGTTATCCATGTACATGTGTCAGCTTCTGATCATGAAGATGTCTTCTGTGTGCATGTTGCGCTTATTGATTTTACCATGTAAAACTGCTGGGGCTCAGAGGTACATGGAACCATGCTGCTTCTGTGAAATTCAGTGAGACATTTATGATCATCATTACATTGTAATATTGTTTAGCCTTCCATTCTGTGTCTGTACAAGAATGTTATGTAATGGGTACTGCTTCTAAATTAGACATTTTCCTGTGTTTTCATTATTTTAATGCACTTTTGTAATAGCCGAGCTTTTTTTGTGACACCAAGAAAGATGCCACTCTTTCAGTCTTGTAGGCTTGACTCAACCTTTTTTGCTGTATTTCCTATTTCAGCAGTGAGTCAGTCTCCTTTTCAACATTTTGTATTTCCCTGTTGGAGATAAATGTGTTATGACAGAAAGGTAAAACCGCTTCATTGCTGTTAGGGTTCAGCTCGTAATTTTATCCATTTAACTGACAGTTAAAATATGACATTATGAGGCAGGAGATCTGGACCCTCAGTCTTTCCTGGTTCCAGTATTTCTATTTCTTGCACCTTTTTTTCCTAAGTAATATTTTAACTCATTAGTATTCCTGACTGTGGCTTTGGCTGGAACCATTTGATATTTGGCTGAAACCATTTGATCTCTCTAGGGAGATACTTAGAGCCTCGCAGTGTTTTCATTCTTATTCATAATTCTCCTCTTGCTTCTGGGAGTCCTTTTTATCCCAAGGCCATTGCCTGGCATGCTTGATGTTCAAAAAGAGATAGTCATGCTTATTATTATTGGACATCAGCTGCAATCTTATTTAGTGAAACGTGGTAATACTGTGATGCTCTGGTGGGACTGTGCAGATCTCTGAATAATTCCACTTCCAGGCACTAAAATCTTCATTTGAAGCTAATTCTTCTTTTATGATAATCAGTGGCTTTTGTTACCTGTAACCATGAAATTAGATGAAAGACTTTGGGGCAAGAGGAAACAAAGGGTTTGGGTTAAGAATGTGTTGAAGTAAGTTCCCACATACAATGTGAGTGGTGGTCATGTCAGCCTGAAATTCTTGCTTTTGGCAAACCAAATGCCAGGGTCAGTTCCAAGTGGGTTTTGTATTTAGGTTTTGTGGGACATTTGGCTGATACAAGAGGTATCTGAACGGAATGTATTGGTTTCATTCTTGTACTTTAACCGTTTTATATATGGAAGTGTTACTTTTTTCCCTTAAGAGCAAAAATTCTTTCTGTATATGGCTCCATTGGAATTTGTTTGGAGTTGAACCCATTAAAAAAAGCACTCCTGGTTAATTAAAATTCATACAATGCAGGCAAATGGAGACATTTGATCTTGAGAAAGTATACTAACTATATTTAGTTTACAATCAGATAACAAGAAAAAAAACTTTCTACACAGCCTGGCAAAGAATATTGAAAGAATGAATTATTGTATGAAACAATTAATAGAGATAAGATTTTTGCTTCCCTTTCATCCTTAAAGTCTTTTAAACAGCTAAGTTATTCTTGCAAATATGAGTTGGAGACACGTAATTTATAAAAAACATAGTTGTTTTTTGTCTTGTACAAAAATGTGACTGCTATATTTTAAAAATAAGGGGTTGTTTCTGCTATCTTAGAGCTCTGATTATACTTGAAGAATCCTGCTGTTAGGGTGTTTAGCTGGCAGGGTGTTTCAAGTTAGCCTTGCTTCAGTGGCTTATAACCAAAATCAATCCCTTAATCTTTCACCTCGGTATTCGATGTACTGGCATAATGTGAGTGTTTATCTGGAAGTGGTGGTTAATGGCCAGTCTGAAAATCACAGATCAGTTGTGTGTTTTGAAACAAGCTCTGCTTTACCTGAATTCCAGAGAGACTTCATGTGTGGTAGTCCTAAAGGGCAGGAAAATTAAAACTTGGTAGAACTTCCTCTAGGTTTAGGGAAGCACTGAAAGGCAGTAAACACTTTCAGGTTTAGTTTTGTTTCTTTGCCCCAGTTCAGATTTCAGGGAAGTACAGTTAGTTTTTTATTAACAGTGTTAATAGGTATTTTGTTAGGTCACAGCTTCTGAAGCCTACAGAAATTCAAGCTACAAGTCTGCAAAATAAAATTAAAAAAACTTCATCTCATATCCGTGCAACAATAGATTTGAGCATAATGAATTTGCTTTAAGCCAAATGACATTATTCACAGATTCAACCTGAATTTGCAGATGTTTGTATAGTTTAGAACTGCTGCTCTTTGAAGCTTGATTGTGGGACTGGATGTCTGGAAACAGTATTGGAATGCATCACTGAACACTTGCCTGCTCCCCATGCTTTGTTTAGGAACAGGTATCTGTTCAGTGAAAAAACAGATTTCAGAGTAAAAAAATGTTGGGAGAATAAGACTACTAATTAACATCCTTTTATTAGAGAAGGTGGTTCTTCTAAATAAAAAACTGTCTAAAAAGAAGCTGTGAATAAGGATAGCGTGTTTCAGTCAAGTCCGAGGGAATAAGAATTTGTAACATGTGCTATAAAAACAAACAAATCCCTATACTTCCTCCCCCTGCCCGTTTGACAATTTAAAATGGAATAGTTTATTTTTCTTTCCCCATATGAGCAGCCAAAATTAGAAATATTTGGCTGGCGCTCAAGTGTTATAATTATCTCTGTTTTGTGTTTATTGTCTGTTAGGGATAGCTACAGAAATTTAAATTTATATAAAAGTATCTATTTCTTTTAATACAGAATTTACTTGATTTTGGACTTAAACAAGTTATTCCAATTCACTTGACCTAGATCAGTTGCTAGAAGCTAATGGCTTCTGGCCCCCATTTCCATGTCTTCTCAGAGCTCAGTTCAGTGCTGGAAAGTGGTAAGCTAGACACATTTCTTGGATTTTCTAGAAGTAGTGCTTAGTTGTATAACTCGGCCTGTTATCAAAAGTCTTCTATATAATAGCATAAACTTTAAGCAACATTTGTTATATTTACATAGTGCCTTCTCAGTCAGGGAAAAATCCCCAAAATAGTGTGGCATGTGATGAGATTTGGGAAAGCTGGACAAAGTATTTCTGAAAAATTGAACTTGGGCTTGGAGGGAGTATTATTGTTCAACAAAAAGAAAAATGGATGGGTATAACATGAGTAATAGTAAAAGAAACAGAAGAAAATTAAAAAGTCTGCCAGTATGCTGGAGGGCAGTTTGGGTGTGAACTGGGGTGCCAGCAGTGTGGTAGCTTGGTTGTGTTAGAAATGGGAAACAATGGTTTTGAATTCCCTGCATACTCTTGTAGGAGAGGTGGGCACACACTGCCTTCACAGCACATTTGTGTTTTGGACTTGTTTTTTTCTAGCATAGTTACACTAATGTACTTGTTTCTCATCTGAAATTGTAGATCTACTTTTTCTATTTATGTATATCCTTCTTAAGGGGTAATAAAATTATAGTGTCTCTAGAGCTGCTAATGGTATTCAAGAGCTCAGTTAATTAGAAAAGGGGGGGGGCAGGGAAAGGCCTGGTTCTTCATCATTTCTCTGCTAAATCCAGCATCTGCACTGAATACACAATTCCAAGTCGAATGCTCCTGCTTGAGCCTCCTGTTTACATGCAACAGGGATGCAGACAAAATGTACAGTGTTGTATGAAAATGTTAGTGGGTATAGACTGCTGAGGAATATTTTTAACACTTTGCTAAGCTTAGTACTATGATTCTTTGAGCTAGCTCTTAGAGCAGGTTCTGTGGCAAAAATTGGAGACAGTCTTGCTGCTTCTTTGCTCTCAGACTTTATGAAGATACTCTAAAATAGATTTAAGGATTTTAATAACAATATTTATATGTAAATGCTGCAGACATGTAGCGGGGCAGTCTTTATCTATTGGTCCCACTTTAGCCTTTTCAGTATAATCATTAAAATTAAAAAATATATATTTTTTAAAATGTTTTGCAGTATTATGTGACCCACGTAAGTGCAGCGCTGACTCTTCCTCTGCAGCCTTTTATGTGGCAGGCTTTGCACAAGAACAGGGCTTGGTCCACCCAGCAGATGTTAATGATTCTGCAACAGCAGTAGTTCTTCTTTGATTCAGTAATCAGCTGAACACAGTGTTTATACAGACTGTTTAAATTGAAGTATTTTGTTAATAGGAAGAAACCATTAGAGAGGAAGAAGGGTAACAAACAGTGTTTGCACTTATATAAGGCCATGTTCTACTCCTCCAGTATAATAAAGCTTTGTTCTTTCTGGAGACCTTCACCAAGGTATTGTCTGCCTGATTTTTTTCCATTTTCATCTTTTTCCTTTTCTTTTAAAATAACAGCATTAGATGTTTGGGTTTTTTTCTCTCTTCTGCTTTCCAGACACTTTGTTCTTCTAGTGAACCTGAAGAATTTAGTTTCAAATAAACAGCTGTCCTTGCAAACTGCCTGATAGTTAATCTAAGGTATTCATGCACTTGTGAAAAACAAGGCCCACTCTTTTAAAATTTTGAAAGTTTAATAAGGGATAAAAAGGATCTTTTACAGCACTAGGTGCAAAGTTGTAGTTAGATGCACCCCAGTTTACTATAATAACTCTTCTTACATACTTTTTCATTGCATTGATCAAACGCACATTCATGAAGATTATACGTGTGCAAAAATTCCCTAGACTTCTTTTACATGTTCCAGGAATTCTTTAGCTTGGTTTGACCCCTGACCTTTCGTGCAATAGTGTAGATTTGATTTTTGGGAGTCATGTATGTCATTTCCTCACAATTTAGATGCCATTTCCTCACAATGACAAATGGGGAGTTATTTATTGATAGTTGAAGGCTCAGTGGCAAGAATCCTCTTCACATGCTTTCTTTCGATGTTAGCTGTGTGGTTACTTCAATGTTATCTAATCATACAGGTAGTTTTAGCTATTTCCACAAACTTATTTAAGTTACTCTCACTATTGTCAGTTAGTTACAAAGATAAAAGCATTCTGCAAAAGTTAACATTACAGTGCACAACACATAATCTCTATTTTAATACTTTGTGAAAGCATATATATATAAAACACAATAATATATGTTTATCACACTAATGTATATACATATATGTGTGTATATATATATAAGCTACACATGGCCAGGGCATTGGCCACAAAAGCTGATCAATTATACTATATCAAAAACAGTTAAAAGTGGTTACAAACTTTACTACATCAAAATTGTTGTGACTAATAGTAATTTGCAAAAGCTAATACATAATAGCAAAAGCCAACCACTGCATAGTTATTTGTAATACTGAACATTTCAGTAAATATTGTCAACCAATGTGACAGCTACCATAATTGGCATGCTGCCATATGTGGATTATGTTCTGTTTGACTGAAGACGGATTTGGAAAAAAAAAAAACTAACAAAAGCTTTAATGTTTGTTGCTGTGTATGTTGTTGCTGGGATTTCCAAACTACCTATGCTCCTTTATACAAATTTTTTTTATCTTTCCCTATGTTAAGAAAGCAAGTTGTTGTGATTCTTCCATTGGAAAAAAAATGAAAAATCGTATGGTACTTCCGTGTTGGATATTTTATTAGAAAATGTATTTAGGCCTAGTGCTTTCATCTAGGAGATAAGAAACAAATTGTTTCTTTACATTAATTCCGTTTGACTGTAGTTTTTACAAGTGGTGAACTGGTTCAGAATTGTGTTTTATTCATAATTTTTTGGGCAAGAAAAAGTTGGAATTCTGCTTTCCTTTTTAGTCGTGTGTTGTTTGTTTTTTTAGTAGTATTTCCTAAGCCATTGTGATGCTCAGCAAGTGTAGTATGCTGGCCTTGCTATTGAGCCAAATTCCTAGGAAAGAGCTTTCACATTGTGTTATTTCACTCCACAGCAGGAAGGGTGAGCACAACCTCTTATCTGACTGAATGTGTCCGGGGGTTTATTCATTTTTGGGGGTGTTTCTATAAGTGAAGTATTTTCTAGGAATTTTTTACCATATTTCTATTCTAAAATATTTCAAGTCTCCTGGAAAATGTTCATCTAGATTGGAGAGAGTTTATATGGTTGGAGCATGTGTGTGTGCACAAGATAACTAATGCTACATGAATAATTCACAATGAATATTTTTTATAATTAATTTAGTCTTTCTTCTTGCCATTTTTTCTGTGGATTATTTGGAAATCGTAGCTTTCACAAATATTTAACAGTATTTCAATCGTGTTCTAGAAATACCTGCACAAATAAAGCTCTGATTAGCTCAGTTAACAATTGAGAAAACAATTACAGAAAACTAAAAAAAAAATATCAGTATGACTGGTCCCTCTCCATCCTTGTTTTCAGGTTTTTCTTTTCCTGGAGAAAAACCAAACCAACTTCTCCACAACAAAAATCCAACCCCTACCATCAACAATTCCTTCACCAAAAACCACCAGTCATTTTTTAGCACTTCTTTTTTCCCCTTCAGGAAACCACTATTCTGTTAAATGTCTTTTTCTTATGAGAAGAGGATCACTCCACTGTTCCTGTAGTGGTCAGTTTGTGTATGTTTTTTTTTCCTTTGAATAGTTAGAATAGTCAGAGGTAAATATTGCATTTATGGATAAATGGTGGTTTTGAACATTTGTGGTGTTGTGTACTTCTTTTTAAGAAGAAATAATGTTTTCTAAACCAGTATAATTTAATATTTACCAAAAGTCATATGGAAAATGTTATCTAGTCAAAGTAAGCAGCCCTGATGATTTATGAATGATTTTTTTTCTACAATATTGTGAATTATATTTGGAATTGTTCTGTGACTTAATGTTGGGGGAACTTGAAAATTGTTTTCCTTTTCCCAGCCACACCTAGTGTGTATTCAGTTCCTCCCTTAAAGAGTGGACTTCAGGCCAAAATTCAGCATTGGTAAACCTTACATGCTGTTATTTCCCCCTACTGTTATTGCAAGGAGATTGCTAAAAATTCCTGAGAGCTCAAGTTGCTGTATTGCATGTAACAGCTTAAATATGTTCACTTGAACATGCTGCATGTTTCCTCTGCCTTTCCTGGTGAAATGACTGCTTTTCCCATTTCACATTCTATTGTAGTGGGTTACAAAACAAGAATCTTTACTGTAACACACATTACCTTGTTCTGTTGGTGGCTTTGCAGAGGTGGGCAGGGGCTGGTGGGAAGCCAGTGCTGGTCATGGGGTGTGCCCAAACCCCTGTGAGCTGAGGGCTGTAAGGACTTCAGGAACCTCTTTGCCTTGTAGAACAGCACTTTAGTACTTTACAGAAATAGTTTAGATCCTTCTTTTGGTACTAAAATTGCATGAATATTTTTAGGTTTTTATTAGCACTGAATGTCTTTCCTTTTTAGTGTGCATTCCCCTCGATGTCAGTGGCTTTAAAGAGAACAAAAATATGATTTTCTTCTATGTGTTTTGGCCTGTTTCCCATCTCTCGTTGAACGTGGAAAGGTTTAATTACAATTATTTAATAAAATGGTGCATGATTGGTCTGAACATTACATTGCTGTTGAAGTAAAGGTCAGCAAAGTATACTTGAAATTGGATTGATTAAAGAACATAAATAATTTTAAAGTAATTCTGTCCTTTTGAGTTTATATAGAATAAATTGAAGTAATTAATCTTAATATAAATGTTCTATAGCTATTTTATCTAACACAAACCATATGTGATTTTTCATAGTAGCTGAGGTGGATGTAGCTTATGTTAGAAGTATGCAAGTATGGATGTGTAAATGAATAAATTATGTCTTCTGTAGTGTGTGATATAGACAGTACACGATTTAGCCAGAAGACTTCCTTTTTAGTTAAAGCAAATATACGTTTCTATGGCAATAAAAGCAAATTTAAAATGTAGGTGGTTCTGACTGTTGCTGGTCTAAAATAAAGGTGGCAGTTGCAAGATAGGACATTTCATAGCCAAAAAAATCCAATTTTTTTTTTAAACAAAAGGGACATCTATATTGCCCCATTCTTAATTTTAAAAAAGCCAAAAAAATAAGCTCTTTCTGATAGATATATTTTTCCCTCCTTTAATTTTTCCTTTTTCCTGTGGTGCGTAGCAAAGATGTATATAAAATCTGTATATATGCAAATCTTTTATCAAGTACATTTTATTAAATAGATTTAAATGGTGATACTTATTACCTTTGCATCTTTCATAATTTGTCAAGACTTGAAGATTTTAATGCTTGTGGAGATGATGATTATTTTTAGTAGTACTCAAGAGGCGTGAGAGTCTTTTATCAGAATATAAATTAAAGCAGTATTTACCAAAGAACTCGAAATTGGTGGGGTGGGTAGGGGATAGCAGGTTGCAAATAAATAGGGTAGAACATAACAAGGAGTGTTTATGCTGCTCTAATTAGAGTTCAGGAAAACAATGGAGACACCATTTCATTCTGGATTAGATTGCTCAGAGCTTCACTCCATTGAAGCACATTATAAGAACAATCCATTATAGAATACCCAAATACCACCTATTCATGAGTGAGCCGCCTCAAATTAATCCTCCTGCCCTATCTGTCCTACATATATCATTCAAGCTGTTTGCTTTTTATGTGCTCCAAATCTTCCCCAAATCCATAGGCTAGACTACGGAAGACTCAAGATCCAGTGTCCGTGGAATTTTGTCTTTTTAAGAAGGGAGTATGGGCAGCCTAATTAATATATTAAAGATTATGTTTTGCGGCCAAAATTTCTCCTTATTAAAGCATAGTGTGTATACATTAAAAAAAAATGGTAACTTTTTGGTCACTCATACATTTTGATTTTCTGTGCCATATACCCTGACAGAACTTCACAGGAACTCAAATTCATTTAGCAGGATGGGAACATCTGGTACTAGTCCAAGGTTGAAACTAGATCTTTCAGTTGATCTAATGTCAGATTTCATAATGTCTTTTTTTGCAACAACAATCAAGATTTTCTTAAAGTTATAGCCTGAGAATATTTTGTGTGAAAATATCAACCTAAATTTGCAGAGGGTCTGGTGTTATCTCTGAAGTACACACTGATTTCCCTCATCACAGTGGGTGCTCACATGGCTGTCCTTGATAATTCAAATAATTGGTGTAAACTACTCAAATACAATAGATTAAATATCTTGAAAAGATATAGGGTTTGTGCCACCTGATTGCTGCCTGTAGTACTAGGGTGATGGATTTGTGCTCCAGTTCCCATCCAGCAGGAACAATCAAGACCTAAGGAAAGGGCTTTGGATATCTGAGCTGCTGGGAGCCAAAGCAGCTGTTGGTGTTGAATGCTTTATCGTGGAAAACCAGCCAGTTTTATATTATATAAATCTGTGAATAAAGGCACCAAATTATGGTTGATGAATGATTTTGTAAGCCTAGAAATAATGTATGTACTCCAAGGCTGCATCATGATAACATGTTGACATGCAGTATTAGATGCAAATCCTGGAAATAAACAGAAAGACACATTTTAAAATATAGCTTCATTTATTTTATGTTTGAATGCAACTGTAGTGTAACCCAGCAGCATTACAGAGGAGATAGAATTTATTATTTTGTTATTTAGTTATTTCAAGGCAAATTATCTGTATTTTACAAATTTGAGATGTTATCGCGCAGTTTCGTGTTCTGTTCTGATCAGGAAACTTTTCCTACTGTCTGCAGCCAGGTCTATTGTGCTGTGAGAGCCTGGCTCAAAACACAGAATGTCATCTGGTCTGTATAGCTCTGTCTTTGACAACTCCTCCCTAATGTGGCTGATGGAGGCCAAGATATTCTCTGTTCAGATGCAGGCAGATACATTAAAAACATGAATTCTGAAAAACCTTCATGGGTCTTTCATGGATGTAGATGCATTTTGCTAGACTGCAATTTATAAGGATATGTTAAGAGACGTGGCATCACAAAAATATTTTAAATTAAGGTCTTCTAATATGCTTTGTTATTATAATATTTTTCTTATCAGCTGAAAATGGTTTCCAAATTCAACTGAGAGGATTTTTTTAAAGGTAGATTTAATAACCTTGCACTCTTCTGCCCTGAAGATAAACTTATGTTCTTTTCTTCCCTAACTTCAGTACAGAAAAATTAACCTGCAAAACATGTATGTACCTTTTCCCTACATGTACTTTGGAACCTAATGAATCTGAAGAGAAGTGTTCAATTTTAGGTCAGCAGTTTGAAAGCAGAATTCTTTTATCATGACTTGAATAATTTCAGTCTTCTTTTCCTCCTCTAGTTCTTCCTAAATGTATTAATTTTATTTGATGATAAGACTTTCCCTCTAAGTTTTAAATGTTTTTGCAAATTTGAATATAGTTTTATGCTGAAATCAGTCTTAGAACCAATTTTTGCTTATATTTTGTAATAATGATATTGAGATGTTAGTGTTATATTAGATAAAATTTGTGAGTTTTAATTGTAAGACATAACAATAGGTAACTATTCATCAATTTTGTGTAAATCCTGTATGTTATCAAATGAAAAAGTGTAATATTTTGTTGCCATGGTGATAAACACAGTAGTTCTTTTCAAGTTTGTTTTTTTTGTTTTGGTTTTTTTTTTGTAGCAGCTAATAATAGTTGAAGTAGCTGCAAAGGGAAAAGTGTTATCTGTAACTTGAGTTCCATTGAGAATATAAGCCTTGAATGACATATAAACTCCTTTTATAACAGAAGGTGCCTTTAGGACCTGAATTGTACTAATGCATTATGGCTAAACTTTACCTCTAGAATAAACTTGGGTTTGACATTTAAATTCATTCAGGAACGTTTTAAATGTATTTTTTCAATTGGGAGAAAAAAATTGCTAGTGGCTTACTTAAAAGATTTAATTACATGAAGTATGGACTTTTGTTTTTCTTTAGGGAGTGTCTGTGTAGGGTTTTTTTCAGTGATTCATTTTTCTGTGTAGTGAGAGGAGAGAATGTTTGGTGTAGCCTGTAAGGGCTCTGTATATTTTCCTATATTTCTTAGTAGCAATGTGTAGGAACATCTATTACTACAGTAACTGCACCACCACTGTGATAATACATCAGCAAAGTTTTTGTGTTCGGTAAAGTAGCCTGTAATTGTGAGCTACTGGTGAGCCTTAAAAAAAGATTTTGCCCTTTCTTCTCTTCTTAAAAATAGCATTTTTTGTTGAACTCTAAAAAATTGCACTGTGATGGTGAGCTGTTGGGAAGCACAGCATGGAACCAAACTTAGTATCTCAAGCAAACTACTTTCTCCTATTTTTTTCTATTTGGAGTGTTTTGGACAGGAGGTATATAAGATGGGCTGTAAATAAAGGCTTTAGTTCCTCTTATAACTCTTCCCCTGGGTCCTGGATAGCCTATAGGCAGTGATTCTTACTCAGCTTCATTCATGAGAGATCAAGATTGGCTTGCTATTTTACAGGATAAATAGTTGAGGCAGTGTGATTTAATTTCTGGCAGAACTGAGAATAAACTCAAGGTATCAAGTCCTCTGACTTCAGCACATTCCTGGGACACAGTATAGTTCACATACTGTAGGTGTCACCTATGGAATATGCCTACACCATTTAGTATTACTGCTACATGGCATCTTCTAGTGGCAATAAATGTGCTGCTAGAGGACTGTTCTTGTCTCATTTACTGCAGGTCATAAAGGGACTCAAGTGACTGCAGGCAGATAGTTGCACATTTGGGTTTTTTTCTTTAACAAAATGCATGCGTTGGTAGCATCAAGAGAGCATTCAGCAGCAATGTTAGAAGGACATGCAGAAGTGAAGTGTTCATATTTTAATGGAAATGAAAGCATTAAATTGCCTGTAATTCTGCTCATGTTTGCTTCTGTTGTCCCATTAGCTGTGTCTTGATTCAGCGGAAGTCAACAGCAAATGTCTAGGAAAGAGTAGAACTTGACCATGTATGGTATTTTACCTAAGTAAACATCACAGATATACATGTATCTCCTAGTTTCTGGTGATTTTGGATTAATTATCCATGAAACTCTCTGATTACATGTAAACTTTTAGTGCTTTATGTGTATTTAAATGCTAGCCGTAGTTTAACTCCAATACAGAACACAAGTGTTTAATTCTATAAGTTTTGTGGGTTTTTTATCTGAGGCTTTTTCATCTTTTCAGGTGCTCTTATGCATTTAGTCTGGTTTTTTTTAGGATAATAACTAAGTTTTCCAAAAGTTTGCAGCAACTAATTTGGGGGTTTTGAACAGATTTTTTTTGTTTGGTTGGTTTTTTTGTTTTTTTGTTTTTTTTGGTAGGAGTTGCCTCCTGTTAAGAAAGTTCTTCAGTCTGTTTCAGAAAAAGTATTTGTTCTTTTGCAATATGATTAGGAAATGCCTCTATATAAAAATTACGCAGCTCTTGATTTCTGAACGACTGTATTTTCAAAATCCTTCATGCAGTGAAGTTCTACTAATCCCACTTTACAGTGAATGAACAGACAAGGGCCTGGCACCAAAGGAAGTTTCTAAGGGTTGCCTGAAGCTTGTGATGGGATTCCCACAATAGTAGACCATCCTCAGACTTTGAAGCTGAAGTACATGAGTGTGCTGTGTGCACTTGGAGGGGAGGGCAGTGGGTGTGTGCCAGCCGTGGGTGGAAGCTCTTCAGAAGCTCCAAGCGTGGATGTTGACAAAGCTGGCTGCATACCGACACTTCTGTCAAATGTACCCACGTGGGTGCTGCTAAACTGAGCAGTGTTCAGACTGTTATTCCATGGTTCTTGAACAGGGTCCCACTTCATTCAGGGTGACATTCTCGTGTACATCCTTGTTTGGAGGCTAGTTTGGGTAATCTCTGTGCAGTGAAACTACAACAAATTGTCTCCATGTTATGGTCGGATCCTAGATGCTGTGGGGGGCATTTCTCTGTGGTCTGTAGGTCTCACACAAGTCTGAAACCAGGTGGTGTGGGACAGGGGCTGTCTCAGACATCTGCCTCAGCTGGCTTTACTGTTGCATTTGAAGCTGGTGCTTTGACGTGTATCCTTTCGCAAGCTCAGGGTGCTGTAATGCTGTTCCCGAGTGTTTCAGAAACCCAGCACCGTCAGTGGAGTCTGTTCCTGTGCTCTCTGTGTGTCAGCTGGGCTGCCATGCAAAGTCACAGTAACACTCTTACAGTCTCTTTAAAAATTAATACTAAACAACACAAAGAAAAAGACTTAAGAAGCAATTGCCAAAAATTGCATTAGATAGCTAACTAGGTCAATGCATCCCTAAAGGCAGATGCAAAAAATCACTTGCGTTACATTTTGACTGGTTCCGAGGTGAAACGTAATTTGTATAAAAGGCTTTCTAGTCAAAACAAGAGTCATAAATTAATCCCTGATGCATGTTTGAAGTACAGACCTCCTGAATGATGAGCTCTAGGGAATGCTGGTTGCCCTGTCACTTTTAGTTGGCTCATATTTTCTTCATTTCTTTAACCTGTTTTTATTACTTCTTGAGATTTACATTGGCTTTTGATTTCTTTAATTCTTGTGATACTTTGTCAGGATGGGTATTGCTTATTTCTTCTACTGCTTCAGTAACCATGACTAATGAATTGGTATCTGCAAGGCATGATTAGGAAAAATTGAACCTGAGACTTGCTACTCACAACTGTGGGTTTGCAAGTTTGGCTGTACCTTAGGGAAATCAGAACTCCAAATCTTGCCCACGCTTACTTTTGGTCTGTGTCTGTAATGTCAGCCTACCTTAAATGAATTTTCTTTTCTTTTGTAGTTTGTTTACTAGAGATGCCAAATCCAGAAGGGAACAGAGTTTTGTGCATTAGTCATTGAGAACAGTGTCCTAAACTTTGCCCTCCTGTTAGCAGGAGGTAGTGATCACCTCTGTGTTTGGGCTGGTTATTTGATGCTTTCTGTGATAGCATTGTTCCATCAGGTGACATTTTCGGTGAAACACATTCCATTTAGTGGAGTGGATCATTTGTGCATGAGTGATGTGGTGGTACATCTCAACAATACCCTACCCCGGGGTAAGGTACTTCCCAAAGGGTCAGTCTGGGCACTTTGCACATGCTATGATAATGTTGAACACTCTTAAGAAAAAACTTGGGCTTGTAGACACCACAGCTGAAGTTTCCCCAATAACTCTGAGAGTCTCAGTAATCACTAAGTACAAACAACCAGACTCTGAAAAAGAATAGGGAGAAGGGAAGTGCTTTCTCACATGTTAAAAGTGTGGTTTTAACGACACTGTTCTTCTTTTCCTCTGACAAGGTTAAGCTATTTAATGAACCTTTCTGTTCAAACCTTTTTTGGGCTATCCCTGTCCAAAAAGATTTATTACTTCTAGGGCAAGCAAGACCATCAGATGCTCTTCTTTGGTATACCTAGGAGGGATGACTGAAATGTACATGAAATATGTATACATATTTGTATACATTTATAGGTAAAATTCACCTTTCTTCAATTCTTAAATTTTAATATGTGCACTGAATGCAAGGAAAATACTTTTAAAATACAGTGTATGGATTTTTTTTTGTCTTTTGGAAGTGCACTTCAAGAACTGAATTATTTGTATAATTCATTCTGAAAAGTCTTGCATTTATTCAGTTTATTTTTTTTCTTTGATGCCAAACCACTGGTATCACAGAGGTGCTCTTTGAGAAAGCAAGAGCAAACAAAAAAAACCAAACTCCTTTATCTATGATCCTTTTATTAACTGAAAAGTTATTATCATGATTGTTTTGGTTTTCAGCTCTTTAGTATCTGCGTGTCTTTGAGACTTGCCTTCCAGCATATACCAAATGTGAACAGTCAAAATTCACTGTTTCAGTGACAGATTAATGTGTTTATTACCTTCTTAAATATTTCTTTCCATCCTTGTAAAATAAGGGAAGATGTTGGAGATGCAGATGTTAGATCTGTATCACAGTCCTTGAGGCTGGAATAACTTATTTTGTTTTTAGTGTAAAGACTTGTCTTGTTTAAAGTTGTACTGTGCATTTGTAGAAAATTTGTCATCTATACAATCTTTGCAGTTGGTCCTTGTAGGTTCATGTCACAGGGAGTTAGTGTCATTGATGAACTTTGAGATTGTAAAGTAAATACCTGGACTTTTGGAGGAGTTTAGTGTAAGCAGAGTGTAGTGTTAAGAGACCTGAGTCACATGTTGAAATTGGGTAACAAATGCTGAGTTGGGATTGTTCTACAGCAGTATGTGTTAGGAAAGCTTCCTTAGCTGAAAAGTCAGGATGGTTTAGTGTCACCTTTTACACATGCAAGGGCGCACTGGCAGTCTGAAATGGTTACTCAAGTGTTGATGTCTCTTTTCTAGACACAGCTATATGTTTTTGCAATTGCTATGTCATATCGGCTGCTTTGGAGAGCATTTCTCTACCTGAGGCCTGGGAAGAAGCGTGTCATATAGGTGACATTTGTGATGATTGTCTTTGTCCCCTGAGAATGGAAAAGCCTCCCATTTTAAATCAATGACATTGCAATACCATCTACCAGACATGAATGCTGAAGTGAAATACTGCTCTTTCAATCACAGAATGAGTTGCTGTCCTTCACTGAGGAAGGTCACATGCTAAATATGTTAAATTAAAATCTGAATTTGAATTTTACTGTAGTACAAGGGGGATGGCATTACTTCAGTTTCTTCTAGCTGTGCTCACAGGTTAGTTTACAGAGTGAAGAATCAGTGTAAAAAAAATACTCAGACTCTCTTCTTACAATAAATAGCATGTATCACATCTTTGGAGGCTTGCACTTCATCCATAAAATACTGTGCTATATGTGGTGGATACTGGTGGAAGATTTGAGCACAAGTGAGTGAGGAATGTAGCAGAGGATTGTTCGTGGTTTTGAGGTAAACACTTGGCTTGGCAATGGTATAGGATGGCACTGTCACTGCAGGCCATCTGTAGAAAGCACAGAGGAAAGAGCAATTGCCTGACTCAACTGCAAAGCTTCCAGGTGCCAGAGCCAGATCTACCCTTCTGTGTCCTTTTCCAGTAAGGGCAACATGTGTTGATATCCTTTGTTGGTATGTGTGTGGGATTATGTCTCTGGATCATTCCTCTCCTGCAAGCTGCTGCCTCCCCAGATCCTTTTGTAGGGGATCTGGTTTTTTGAAGAGGATTTGCTGTTTTTATGAATTTTAGGTGGTTTTTGCTGATAGAAGTGTTGCTGGATCCCACATCTTTCCAGTGTCTATTGTGGGTTTTGACTTACAGCCTAGCCTCAGTGCTTTTCATGGGAAACTTGTGTGCTTTATTTTAATCATAAGTGATATTGGACCACTTCCATTTTCACATGTTATTTTAAACATGTAGAGTGTAGTGTGTTGTGTTTCTGCAAAATGTTCCATTCAGTCACATGGGTATCACTGTCACCTGCATCACCTTGTCTGCCAGGTACTGCCCCAATACACAGATGACCCAAGCTGCTGCTGGATGCTGCCACGTCTGGTCTAGAAGTGAAAGAGCCAGCATGTCATCTTCAAAGGTCTGCAAGGCACCTGGAAGCAGCAGCTGTAAATGCCCTGATATACTTTGAGTCAATGTAGGAGAATCGGTTGTATTTTTGTGGCACAAGTAAACGCTTCCTCATAAGCCATGTCATGTGACAGCAGCAAATATTTTCCTTTAAAGCTATCACTTGAGAGCACAAGTTCCTGCTTTGTTTTGTCCCAATTCAGTGCTGGCTCTTGCTCAGCTTCTTCAGAAGTTTTGTGGGATTTTCTTAATAATGCAAAGGATGGTTTGCAATATGGACAAACTTAAAAGTGTCTTCAATCTGTTGTTGTTAATTGAAGTCATCATTATCTAAAGCCAAGAGAGTCCCCTTTCCTGTGTTGTTTCTAAGCACTGACTGGTGAGGGAAGCATGAGACAGGAACTGAGGCCTCATGAGCTGCTGTGAAATGGCCAGTGGTCTGTGGGGTGCAGCTGGGAAGGGGGACGTGGGCTAGAATGAAGCTGGGATGCTGCAGAGACAGCAAGGTTGGGCTGAGACTTGCATTTAAATAGTCAGAAGGTGTATGCAGGTATGACAGAAGAAAATCTGGTGTTGTCACTGAGAAGGAGAAAGAATAATTTGTATTTGATGTGAAGGCTTGTATCTGAAACTATTACATTTAAAATGTACTAAAATAGTGGTCTTCCCTGGAGCTGGGACTAGCAAGACACATTGCAGTAACATTGATATGCTAATTCTTCAGTGTTCACATTGCTGTTGGCTTTGTAACAATAATGTGTACCTAAATGTGTTTCTGTTGGACAAGATTTTTTCTTTCAATTGAAAGCATACTTTTGGTGTCCAAAAGCTTTTAGTAGCAACATGGTAAACACTTCTTTAAGCCGATTTTAAAACGTAAAAGCCAATTTATTCAATCTCTTCTGAGGAATCTATACTAAAATGGTGAATTTTTTTCCCTAGTTGGATGTTGGTTGTCCCTGAAAATCAAGGATGAAAGAAGATGGCATAGAACATAACCAGCTCTCAGAACTTGTCTTTATTTTTCTGCTGTTGCTCCCCCAATTCCCGTATTTTCCATCACTGTTTACTAGGCTTGTTTAAAAAGATGTACAGCCCTGATAAGGAGAATAGGACCTTACAATTCTTTTGCAAAAAAAAAAAAAAAATTGTTCTGCAAAGAAAAAGTATTCTTCTGTTTCTTGTCAAAACCTATCAACCGTAATGATGGACATGATGTGGTTTTACCCTGAACATGCTAAATTAGTAATGAGGAGGAAACTAAAAAAAACGAAAAAAACCCCCAAAACTCAGATCTCCAGGGAGCTGCTGCACGATTGAATACATTGTGCTAGTGTTACAAAATACTGAATTAATTTTGTCCTATATTTCTTCTAAATTAATTTTAATTGAAATGTAATAGTTCATATGAGCAGCTTATAATTGCTTTTTTCCTGGTGTGGTTTGTACAGAATCATTCCAGCTGCTATCACTAAAAGATGCATTGACTGCTTCTGCATTAGCATTTTGGCTCTGAGCAGCAGCATAGCTCTGCAGTGAGTCTCTTTGCATCTCCCATTGTCATCCCCACATACTTTTTGATCAGATCAAAAAGTGGTGTCAGTTCCCATGGAGTAACTCTGGGGGACGTTAAACCACAGGTCTGCTCCAGGGATTCGTTTTGGAGATGTGAAGGTTGAAATCAATGATAGAGTCTCAGGGCAACTTCTAACAGTCTATGCGTGGCAACGTTCTGCTTAGGGGACTGGACTAAATCTAATTAGACATAAAACCTAAAAATGACATGTCATGGACGTCTCTGGACCTCAGCTTCAAACAACTTTGACCTGGTGATCCCTGCTACTGCACTGCCTTACTTGCTGAGATGCACATGGTCATACTGCTTCCTAAACTGTGTAATGCCCAGAGGAATTAATTTTCTTTACAAATTAGTGATTTTCTGTGTTAAAATACATTGTGTTGTTTAGTGTACAGGCATGTTGTTACCTGAAAGATAATTGAGTGCACCTCTCACCCCAGTCCAACTTAGCACTTCTCCAAGGATGGGAGCATTTCTTAGTATTTTCTGTCCCTAAGGGAATTACTTTCCTTTGTGGTGGAATTCATCTCCAAGTTACTATGAAATGGCCAAACTTCTATTGTAGTTTGCATGTAGTTTTGTGTGTCAGATGCAGAGATCAAATTGTGTCTTAGTAACTCTGAAACTTTCACTATATTTGATTTTAAATATCCACCATTCCCTTTAGATTACTGTTAAGATACTTCAGCAGTGATTACTGCATGCATTTGTTGGCTGGTAGTTATCTCTGGCAAAACACTTGCAGAAATCTATTTATGACTGCAGATATATTTTGCTGAGTGCACCTTCAATGCTTGTCTGCTGGTGTCTTAACCTGGCTGTGTAGGTACAAAGTGCATAAAGGTGTATACAAGTGGAGAAAGGAAGTGAATTAACTTCTCAGATTAGCTGCAGAACCTGCATGATCAGCAGTGGTGTTTTCTCTCAGTGACCAAGTAACAGGACAGAGAAAGCCAGCAAATGCAAGGTCAGTGAGTGGAGGTGCTTGGAAATCCAGTCTTAAAACTAGGTGGGCTGAATTCTGCAGCTTTTTTCCAGCTTTGCTCTCCCTGTGTTTTTGTTTACAAGTTTTTGTTTACAAGTTACAAGAATTTTTCCTTTCAGCCTACTCAAAAGATTGGTGGCAGCTGGCAGAGGGCACAGTTAGGTAGTGATGCTTTTACTGAGAAACATGAAAATATTTTCTGTATCCATGGAAAGATGCAGTTGCTTCTTATATCTGACACTGAAAATTAGCTTTCATTGTTCCCTGACCCAATCCAATGCCAGCCAGACTGTTGTAACTCACTGGTGATATGAAGCAGTTTTGCCTTTACGTTTATCAGTCTCTGCAGTCTGACAAAATCAAAGTGAAGTAATTGACCCCTCCCTTTTTTTTAGTTAAACAGAACCTAGGACTTGATTTTTTTTTTTCTATTTATTTTAGTGCTTGTCCTTCAAATATCTGTTTTTCATAACAAGTTGTTTTGCCTCTGGAAAGTAGTTAAACATCCTGGAAGAGTAGCTCCTGTGCATTGTAGAGGATATGTATATTTGGGTGAAATTCTGTCCCTTCTCTGCACCACAGGTAATCTTTGTGGCTGATCATGGGTGGGAGATCTACAATTTGCTCTGAAACCAAAAAGGTTTTCTGAAATTTCTGCTATGCTAGTGGTGTTCTTTCCTTCAAATTTAGAAAAAACACACACTTCTTGGGACACTGAAATGCTCTTTGGTAACCACTAGTTGCTGACCACATACTTCCACTTGGATGTTGAAGAGTGTTGTTTGACGTTTGTCTGCACCATGTTTGACTTCAGGTAGTGTCATTTCTTTTAGATAATGGTTAACTTGGAAAGGGTTTAAAAGTAGCATAAAATTCTACTTCACTGAAATTACAAGGAAATATCTCAGAATTCCTGTATCTTCTTGAAAAATGGGTTTCAGGTCTCTAAATCATTTAATACAACCTTTCTGATCTTCCTTTCTATCTCCTAGATCTTTGAGGCTGCAGAGAAGCCATGAAAAGACCTTTGCCCTGCATATGTCTACCTGGTAGTGCATATTTAACTGGGGAAATGGATTGTTATCTTACACTCTGCTGGACTTCCAGCAGCTTTTTAAAGAATTGCCTTTTAAAGTATTTTAAATGTGTAAAGAAACTGCGAATAAAGATGGAATTTATGCAATGCCCTTCTGTCTTCATTGTGCTGAAAACGGCAAAAAAATCTTTCTGCTTCATGTAAGACTATTTGCCTTACATGAAGATTGCTTGCAGCTTTATTCCATAATATGTGAGAGACCTTGAACTGTCCATTATGAATATTTATTAATGATCTTTCACTATTTCTACCATATTCCTTGTTTTGAGATGAGGGTGGGAAAGCAAAGGGGACCAGAACTCCCTTGGTACAGCACTTAGCAATCATAGAATGGTTTGGGTTGGAAGGGACCTTTAGAGATGGTTGAGTTCCAGACTCCTGCCATAGGCAAGGACACATTCCACTAGACCAGGTTGTTCAACCCCACATCCAACCTGTCCTTGAACACTTCCAGGGATGGGTTATCCACAGCTGTCCTGGGCAATGTGTTCCACTGCCTCACCATCCCAATAGTAAACAATTTATTTCTTATATCCAATACAGTTTACCCTCTTTTAGTTTAAAACCATCGCCTCTTGTCCTTTCACTGCAGACCCTGGTACAGTGTCTCCCCATCTATCTCATAAGCCCCTTTTATATATTGAGAAGATGAAATAAGCTCTCCTTTATTTCTTTGTCATATTTCATACCAGTTATGGAAGTCATCAGTTTAGTATTCTACACTTGCTGTTTTCAATATTGATCTGTCTCTTCTGCAGAGGTTATAAATTGAGGGTAAAAGCTGTCATCATGTGTGACTGACAGCTTCTTGATTAATGAAGCCTAGTACTGAAATTGCAAAACATCAGCTGTTGGCAGTGTGGAGATGACTGAGTTTTACAGGATTTGTATGTAAGGATGCTTTTCAGTCACTGTTGTTTAAGATAACCATGAAAAGTGCCAGACTTACTTTTTCATTAGTACTGGTTGTAATAACTAGTACCATCATAGATCTTAGGAATGCTGTACATTTCATGTAACAATCTTGTAGATGACCTCTGAAAGTGCTCTAATCCAATCCCTAATCAAAACCGAATAAAGTAGAGCAGATTGTGCAGGAACTTTATCAGTGAAGTTTTTGACCATGACCTGTCTGCCTCTCTATTTCTGTGTTTTTTTAATTTCCATGTTACAAGATTATCAGACTTCACATCTGGTCTAAGTTTTCTGCATCCCAACTTACCTGTTGCCTTTTGTCTTACCCTTGCACACCTCTGGGGAACCTGGGTCTGTTTTCTCCTTGCCCCTCTGCTAGGTATCAGAACCTTTCCTTTACCTTCTCTTTCAAAGTGGAGCAATCTCAACTGATTCAGCATCTGCTTGTATGTCATGTGCTGCAGCCCAACCGCCTTGGTGGTTCTGCTCTGGGCTCAGGCAGCACTGTGATATGCTGCTCCTGCTGCGCAGCTTGCAGCTCGGGGTAGAGGAAGAAGTGTTTCCTTGACCTGCTGACAGTGCTCCTGCTCCTCCTCTCAGGATGTGGTTGGCCCTCTGTGATGAAAAACATGATGCTGTTGAGTGGTAATGATTGCCTTAAAGCCCTTGGTGTTTTTGATAGAAGATGGTTATTACTAAAATGTAATAAATTAGCTAATATAGAAAGTAGCTAGTATAAATTAACTAGAAATATTCAAGTGTGTATCTGTCACTCTGTCTTCAGTGAAACTCAACTTTGTGCTCAAGTTCAAATGCTTTCCTTAAAATAAAGAAGCTGAAACAGTTTCTTAAGACATACTGTTTTCAGCTACATACTGTTTTGCTGTGCTGTCTGTCAACTCTGTATCCATTGATGCTGCTGTCCTGTTCCTAGGAAGCCAAAGTTAAAGCACCTTAATTTTAACTTACAGTGGCTTTTTGATTTTTCTTCTCTCCAGGTTTTGGAATTTAGCTGACGTATGCTAAAATTATATTGATTTCAAAGCAGGTTTTATAATCTGTTTAAATGTGGATTTCATCACTATTTTAACTTTTTTTCCTGTTATTTTTAATGAAGCTCTTATGCTAACAGCATCTGATTTTTAAAAAATGAGAGGAATTTTTTTAGGTGCTTAGATAAATTGGTTTTTTAAACACTTTTAAGGAAATGGTCTAGGCTAAATATGCTATTAATAAAGCAAAAAATAAGAGTGAACAACTGATTATGTTCATAAATTCCCATGGAGACTTTCATTGACCTTCAGGCTCCTTTTTCAGTTCTATTAAACTTTCCTTTTCCCCTGTTCCCTCTTGGGAATGGGTTCTTGTGTCTCATTCTTTTGAAGGGCAAGAAGTAGAAATATGTTTTTGCTGTTAAACTACTGGCTTCAGGCAGAAATAAAGATATTTCATTTAGAAACAAGGGATAGAGGGGGAAAATAATATCACTAGACTAAGATTTTTTGGCAGAAACAAATTGCAAAAAATGTAAGGCTTGAAGTGTATTGTCCAGAAAATAAAATACAATATCTATATAGGTGATAATACAGTAACAGCTGAGAAGATCAGCTTGAGAGTAGACTACTGACTAGGAGGGAGCTTTTGAGTCATCAGCTTTTTTTGTGCTCTTTCAATTGAGAAAGAACAGCAACACACACCCCTAAAAAATAGGACTCCTGAAACTGCCCTAGATGCAGTTTTCTGTTATATTTCTTTCCTCAACTTCAAATGAAAGAAAAAAGGCTTCTCATTCCAGATTGCTAAATGCTCTGCCCTGCACTTCACTACTTGATGAGAGAGTGGGGTGGGAATCTCTTCAGGCTGTTACAACACTTGGCTTATTTTGGTTGGTGCCTGCGTAATGCTCCTGCATCATCTTATCTTTCCTCCTCTGCTTTCTCAGCTTTTAAGTGAGGGTCACATAACTGTTTCCTATGTAAGGCAGAAGTTCTGGAACAGACCCTGAAAAGAAATGCTGATTTGCAGGCTGCAAGTATGCACAAGTCTGTGTTAGTATCTGTTGTCTTATTTCTAAGGTACTTTCTGCAGCTAGAAAGAAATCACAATGTGATCCCTGCTTTTCTCTCTTCCCAGCCCAGTTTTCTTACCAGTGAGACAGGAAAATCTCCCCCTCGCTCATTCCCCCACTCCACAGGTCTGACAGTATCACAGTGGGGTCCCTTTTCCATTGCAGATCCTTTTGGTCATTGTGGCCACTTCTCTCAGCTCTCTCTGGCATCATGTAAGTGGCCACTCTTTGTTGTCTGTTTTGTTGTCGTTTCTCTAGTTTCAAAGGACTTCATTACAGCAGATTCTGTTTTCTATAGAGAACAAGTCATACAGAGCTAAAATGCAGTCCTTTTTTTTTTTTTGCTTCCCTACTTGCCACTGCTTCTTGTTCTATTCAGAGCTGTTATTAATTGCTGTTGCCTTTGTGCAGGTAGTCAGTCATATAGATTTTCCATCACCAAAGCTTTATATCAAAGAATGTGGTATCAAAGAAAAGATTTTTTTCCTTTTATAGATAAGAGAAAATGTCTATTTTCAAAACTCCAGAAGATCAAGTCAACTTGCTGTCAAAAAAAAAAAAAAATCTATATTAGGGTTTCTTTTCACAATGTGTGGATTAAACAGAGAGAGAGACCATTTATTTGAAATCCAGATTTCCCGAGAACAAACAAAAAAACCCCTTCCAGTTCATCTAGGCATGGAAAACCTCCTTGCATGACATAATTCTCTAGAATCTAAGTGGTTATATCTAATTAGCTTTTATTTGCTTTTTGACCAGGTGGTCTGGTTAGAATAGAGTCACAGAATGGTTTAAGTTGGAAGGACTTTAAAGATCATTTAGTCCAAACCCCTCTGACATGGGCAGGGAACCTTCCATAAGACCAGGTTGCTCAAAGCCCCATCCAACCTGGCCTTGCACATTTCCTGGAATGGGGCATCCTCAGCTTCTCTGGGCAACTCCATTCCAATGTCTCACCACCCTCACAGTTAAATATTTCTTCCTAATATCTCACCTAATCTCTCCCCTTTTAGTTTAAAACCATTCCTCTTAGTCCTATCACTATCTGCTCATGCAAAAAATCCCTCTCTTTTTTTATAAGCTTTTAGGTACTAAAAGGTTGCAATAACATTTCCCCAGAGCTGTCTCTTCTCTAGGCTGAGCAACCCCATCTGCCTTAGCCTGTCTTTGTAGGAGAGGTGCTCTGGTCGTCTTTGTGCCCTCCTCCTGCTCCTTTGGACCTGCTGCGCTTCAATGTTTGCGCTTCAGGTGGGTCTCATGAGGGTAGAGTAGAAGGGCAGAATCCCCTCCCTCACCCTGCTGCCCATGCTGCTCTGGATGCAGCCCAGGACACCTTTGGCTTTCTGGGCTGTGTGCTTATATTGCCAGGTCATGTCCAGCTTTTGATCCAGGAGAATCCCTAAGTCCTTCTCAGCAGGGCTGATCCCAATGAGTATTTCTTCCAGTCTGTATGCATACCATTGGATGGATTTGCTGTGGAAAGCTGAAAAATGCCAAGACTCAGCTGTTGGGCAAGCTGACAGTCTTTTTTCCTTCTTGGCTGATGGGGATCTCTGCTGTAAAAA
>VXBB01020437.1:1004243-1121652 GCA_013399915.1 Illadopsis cleaveri | reverse complement strand
AAAAAAAAAAAAAAAAAAAGGAAAAAACCCTCAAGCTTTCTCAAAGGGTTATCTAACTATATGACATAGGAAGTTTCTTCTAGTGCAGGGAATGATTCTTCCAATGTTACTGGAAACATTATAAGATATTAGGGAAGACCATGGTACTTAAGTAAAATTGTTTTGTATCTTCACAGGATAATTAATTCATTTTTGATCTTAAAGCTAATTCAATTTTCTTTTGATTTGTTGAATTTTACAGAAAGGAAAAATTAATGAAGTTGATACTTATAGGAAATAATTATGTAATAAGCAGGGGGAGGAAAAGGGTGCTTGTTTTAGTATATTATCCATACACAGAAAATAAAAACTAGCTGTTAATGCTTTAGAGTAGGTGTCGTAGGTGAAGGAGAATTCTGCAGGAAGGTTCTGCAGATGATGCAGAGAAGGCTGGACTGGAAGCTGTCATTTTGTATGAAAGGAAAAACCAGAAACAATTCCCATGTTTGTCCTCTGTTATTGAGATCACTAGCCAGCCCAAACTTTCTTTTTTTGGTCCCTGCTGTAGACCAGTTCCTTGAAGATTTATCTGAGTGGAAGAGAGGGCATTTGAACAAGAAAGATCCAGAAAACTAATCTGTATCTTTAGCTTAATTCATGCTAAACTGATGAGTGACGGTGTTCTTGCTTGGCTAAACCTGCCTTTTTGGAAATGCAAAGGGTACAAAATGCTGGCAGGAGCCCTATAAGGTTTTAAGCTGTTGCTGCAAGCTGTTACCTAGATTAGCTGGCAGAAGAATGTTTGAACCTGCAAATGACTTTGGCAGGGCCCAGTCTCTAACCATAGATTCCTGGCTGTGAAATCTGTCCAGTTATTCTACTAATAATTTGAGGGACGGGGAATCACAAGGTTTCCAGGCACCAGATGTCTGCCTGCCTTTGCTGTGAGATTTTTAGGTTGACTTTATGTCTGTACTACAATTTCTTTCTTCCTGGAAATGAAAACAGTTCATTTTCAGAAGAAGATATTAAGACTTCATTAATATCCATTTTTCTACTTTTTAGCTTTCATTATATAAGCTCCTTTTAGAACTAGGGTTTTTGTTGTGTTGCCTTTGAAAATCATCTTGTCTTTTAGTTGGCTATGGATCATACCCAAGCTCCTGTGATTGCCATACAATCCATTTTGCTCATACAGATGAAAATCAAAATGCTTTACTAGGTGATTCAAAATTTCCAAGCCTAACTTGTGGGTTATGCCTAGTAACAAGGATAACTGCTAAAATATAGGAAGCTGCCATTAAAAGTTTCAGATAAGCAGTCATAAAATATAGTGTTTGGAGAATATCACTCACTTCAGAAGTAATGTTTTGACAAGAACAGTTTCTCCTTCCCTATTTAGCTCAGTGTAAGCCTATAAGGGTTTTTTTGGATGTGAAGCTAAACTTCCAAATTCTATTTTTGCTTTTGCTTATAAGGATGAATGTCTATTTTGGTAGACAGTTTAGATTTTGCTATGAAATATCTACTTGGATCCCAGCAATTCACTTTGTGTATCACCACTTCAAGTAATGTCACCTTCAGCAGTATCCTTGTTTTTCCATTGCTCTGTATCTTGTGTTGTCATTTTGCATAGAGGAAGCTCCAGCTGCCCTTTACTGTAGCCTGTTTTGAACCCTTGTAAATATTATGCATTAAAGAAGTTTGCTTCAGTTAAAATAATTATCAGAAACAACAACACAAAAAGTCCAACCAAATCTATTCTCATTAAATCCATCAAGGCATTAGGAGGTCTCATCGTTCTGACTTCATTTTTATTCATAGATTAGAAGAAGGAAAACAAGCATCTTGGTGTTTTCTCAAGTTCAAATGAAGTGATTCTGATGCAGGAATATGTCTAAATCTTTTAGATGAAAAGAAAACAACAAAAATTAAGCAGAAGTATCACTAACAAAAAAAAAAATTTGACTTTTTGGAGATAAATAGCTATTTTGTCCTTTGTAAAAATAGCCAAGTTGTTTTTTTTTTTTCTGTGATGTATGCTTAAATCATTTGTTTCTCTGTAGTTCTATGGACAGTTAAGTTGTTCCATTTTTTAAGGCTGGAATGGTTTTATTGTTTAGTGCTATTTTAATCTGTTGTCATAACTAACAGCATATTTAAGAGTTATCAGAAACTACTGAAGTACCATTTAAATTTTCAGAATACTTATTTTCAGAAGAAAAAGGTATTTAATTCTGAAAACTTGTTTTGGTTTTCATTTTTTAATTTAAACCCTTTTTCTGTTCTTAAAATCTATGTTATGCCTAGAGTTTAGTTTTAAGAACATGGTAACATTTGAACTCAACAATATGGATGAAATGATTGCTGATAAGACTATGCAGATGTAGTATAGTTAGTTTCAGAGCTAGATAGTTTTAATAAAAACTTTCACACTCATTTGCTGTTTTAAAACCAGTTACCTCACAGTCAAAGTCCTTTGAGCTTTTTAATTGAGTTGATAAAGCTCCTTTAATACAGAGATTAGCAGTTTCTTTATTTCCTTCATTCCATTTATTGGTTTGTAAACCTGAAGACTGTGAATTTTATGAAAGAAAATCCTTTAATTTTGTGTATGCCTATTGATATGTGGTGGTTGCCATGGTACATATTTGGAGTGAAACTTTTTAAACACTGACTTGAGTATGATAATTTTTAGCATCCTTTTTCTGATACAAGTAATCAGAATTCTGAAAAATTCCAAGTACTTACTGAATTTAGCTTGACTGGATGTTCCAAAGATCTAAAGTGTAAAGTTCTAACTTAAAGGTTTCAATTTCACTACATGATCTTAACATTTCTGCAGGGCTGCACTTGAGATGCACAAACTGATTTGTGTGACGGAGCTCTGTTGAGAATTCACTACTCCCTCTTGAGTTGCAAACCATTGTCTGAGAACAGCTGCTTTAATTTCTCACTATTCATTTTAGCGCCTTCTTCTCAGTTGTTTTGTACAATGCTGTATTGTGAATAAAGTTTTATAAACTTCTATCAAATAGCTGGTTCAGGAATTATTAAAAACCTCACATCAGTTCCTTAGGACATTTCTGCCTCCTTTCCTAACAGTCCCTGTTGTAGAGTTCCAGCTTATTCAATGAGCAGGATCATTTATGGTGGACTTGAAGATGTAGATTGTCTAAAATGTCCCTTGACAGTAAAGATAGATTTTGAACTCAGTTAAGGACCTTATACAAAGTTTATGAAGGGTGAAAGATCTCTCATAGGCATTCAGCAGCCTGGATTTACAACAGATGCTGCAGAATCAATTGCCAGATAAGATTTTTAAGTCCAAAGACTCCATGCTCAGGGGTGACACAGGATATGAGAACCTTAGGGCTGCTGTTTTGGAGTTAAACTTCATGGGTACATGTATTACTAAATCTTTTTGCTTTGTGCGATTTGAGCTCTGGCAGCAGCAAGTGCTCATTTTGTTGCTTTTCCTCTGAGGAAATGCTGCTTTGAGTATGGAACTCTTGTCAACCCAGTGATGTCATGTGTCTTTCCTGAGAATATCATACAAGATCTGTGGATTAACTGTATCTGTCCCTTGATTTTACTTGGAGACTTTTTGAGGTAATGATGTGACTAAATGGCAGGACATGTGGGACTGTGTACTGCCTAAATGTCAGTGTTACTTGGAAACCAGCTAGAAAATTTGTCAGGCTGTATTCTGCTATTAAAGAAGTAAAGTTAAATGATGATGCAATTGAGATATGAATTAGAAAGACCATAATTTTAAATGAAAATAAGTTTTTCTTAGGCAGTCTGATTATCTTTTCAGTGAAGAAAATGTTATCTAAACTCTTTTCTTGAGTCCAACTCTTGAAACTCTTCGTAGCTTGCCACCTTTCTGAAGCTGAAATTCTGCATGTAAATTGTTCTTCACTAATGGACTTGTATAGGGTTTTTTACTAAATCAATACTTCTAATATTTTCTGTATGTTCAGGAAACATTGAAAATATAAAAATGTAGATCCTCTTCACCTCTCTTTTTTATTTTTCTTTGATGGCAAATATTTTGACTTATTCATATTGTGATTAGATGTTCTGAGGAGTACACTAGATATGACAAGGTGTATGAAACAGAATTTTTCACCAGACTGTACTAGTGAAAAAGCACTAAAAGCACTGCTCTGGGCAGAGAGAAGTTCAAGTAAATACTGTAGTCAGGGATTTTAAATTTTGGCCTATTATCCTTTAGCTTTCTCTACTACTACTGCTACTGCTACTACTACTGTTGTTATTGTTGTTGTTGTTGTTATTATTATTATTATTATATAGGATGCTTTTAAAGTCTTAGAGCTTTCTGTTAGCCAGAACGTTTTGTGAGTTTTTTTGTCTTCATTGGAGGAATCTTAGATTCAGCCTCATGCCATTGCTATCAAAGGTACAGAATAAATGTAATTAATTTCTGCTCCCTCTACTGGCCTTCGAGCTATGCAGAATAGATCTATCCAGTACCTTCAAAGTACCCACACCTCCAACTGGTATGTGGAAATTGGGTCTTTTGGGGACTAAGGAGAACACTTTATCTCCAATATCCAGACCCAAGCAGTGAGTAATGGCATTTCTGAAATAACCTCTCAACAACAATTGAAGTTTTTAGAAAGGAAACCACAGTGATATTTTGTGATAATTTTGAGTACATTCAGTTGCAGCTGATGTGTAATCTGTTAGTGTGATATAAGGAGAGCTGTACATTTCACACCACTAGTAGACACTATACAAAAATGGTTTCATTTTTGTTTGGGCTTCCTGATAATCCTCTTTGTAGTACAGTGCAGAAAAGCAGAACTGAAATGACCAAATTGTTCACAAATAATTGAAATTATACAAGTTTGCTTGAAACTAAGGTGCAAAGTCAGCTATGCCTGGCAACTTGTCTCGATAGCGATCACTTAAGAACTATTATCTATTCTTTTGTTGTTGTCTTGTTTTTTTTTAAGCTGGACCTGTGATCTGCAGAATGCTAACATACCCTCCAACTCGAAGAGCCTTAATTGTGGGTTGTGGTCTGCAGATGTTTCAACAGCTGTCAGGGATTAACACCGTCATGTATGTATTTCCCAATTGCTTCTTTTTATAAAGTATTAGAAAAAATCAATTAAACCATTAGCAGTTATAGATGGTCTTCTGGACAAAGTCTGAAAGATGAAAAATGGAGTGTGAGAGCTGGAATGCTGGTTTGAAATCCAGATGTTGACATATTTGGCATCACAGTAAATTGATACAAGAGGATGTTGGTGTAGGGATAAACATTTTTATAGACATGAGAATACAAACTGTATTCTGAGAGATGCATTATTGTGTTTGGGTTTCTGGTCAAGGCTATGTATGTCTGGACAAGAAAGCACATTTATGGTTTGAATTTGTGTGCTAAGAGATCACAATAAGGTGAGGATTAGACTAACTGTGTTAATGAGGTGAAACATTACTGTGAAGTGCTAAAGGAAGCTGAGGGTAGAAACATTTCCTGTTTTTTCATGGTTTTGTTATGTGTATGAAGACTCAGTAAACATGGAAGTGAAGGATGATGTATTGAGTTTTCTGACAAGCTGTCATCTCATAACAGGAGTAGCTCTTGACAAATGTGCAATGTGCAAGACCTTGTTTAAGATGAAATTATTGTTGGGCTGCCCTACAGGACTAATCATAATGAATATGGTTGACATATTGTTTTAAGAGCAAGTATAAAATATGTTGCCATAACATTTTACTGAGAAAACTATGCCTAAGGGAGCATGCATCTTAGGAAATTGTTAAAAGGTACAGCTAAAAGGATAAGGCTTTTAGTGGTATCAAGAGCTACCATATTAAATATTAGAGTAAACACTGCCATCTGTCATACTGGAAGAAAAAATGCCCCAGTCTCAGTACTATTAAACTGCAAAGGAGGGAAATCTGTAACAGGTAAAGAAAGACTTCATAAAGTAGGAATTGTGAGCCTATGTGGGAAAGAAACACTTGGACAGAAAGCCGGTAACTTATGTGTGAAAGCCAAAAGACAGGCACAGAAAGAGCTTTGATGAATTTTTCAGACACATCAGAAACAAGAAACCTAACAGTCTCCAGGCCCAGTAAAGATCAAGATATTGGGAGTACACTAGGAGAAGATAAGTGTTCAGCACCAAATCTCACAAAGACACTTTTTGCATTTGTGTTAATTGTAGAGATTATAGAAAAGCTTTTTGCGCTAGAGCCTACTTAAGGTGTCTCAGGTGGTCTGCTTGACACTCAAGTATTAGGGGAAAACTTCTAGAGCAAGCTGATTAAAAAATAACAAATTAATCAGGGTACACTCAACAGGTCTGGAGTAATTTGCATCCATAATCACTGAATTTGGAATGTAGCATGAAGCTACAGCCCAGAAAGTTTTATTTATGTCTTTCTAAAAATTAAACTTCATAGCATCAAATAAGATGTGTGTTTATAAATATGAAAAATGAACATGTACATATACAATATGAAACAACGAAGAAGAGCCAACATGATTACTGTAGGCAGATTATAGCTTGCTTGGATGTGTGTCCATGGTTGTGTTAAAACAGTAAATCCCACATGAATTAATCCTAAGCAACCATGACAGCTGTAGCCAAAATTTCTTGGTGAAATCATATAGTCACAAAAGTAAGTGGAAAGTCCTATCAGGTAAATAACTATTTAAGATAGGAAAAAAAAAGGGTGTGAATAGAAGATCAGTTATCACACACCAAGAATAGACTCCTACAATGATCTATATGAAGATCTTTGCTGCTTTAATAAATCTGTGAAAGGGGCTAAACAACAAAATAACAGCTTGTATTCATACAGCATTCACAATATAAAGGTCCCCAAATCTGTGAACATGAACTATTGTGGGAAGATAATTCAAGATAACAAATCAGTGGAATGGCAAGTGTATTAACTATTCAATATTATTCAATAATGTCTGCAAGAGGGAACTGGGTAAATAACATGCATGGCAGTCTAAATTGTTACTACTCAAAAAAGAGGGCTTGCAATTGCATTATCGTTCTATACAAACATCATGACGACATCCATGGTGTCTTGGGAATAGTACTAACAGTTGCAGATGTCCTTTCTTTTAATAAGAGCAAACCAGGTTATGTGTGGGGAAAGAGATACCTGTGTTTGAACAGGATGATCAGAGTTCTGCAGCTTGGAAAAGAATGAGGTCAGAAGAGATGTAAGAGGGATATAAAGCTGCTAATGTTATGGAGAGGATGGGGAGAGCATGGTTATTCATCATTTCTTCTAACACATTTTTGATGACTCCTAGCTCTTACCCAGCAGTAGGTTTGAAATGAGCATTTTTTCATGCAACGCATAATTACATATTGGAACTCATTGCCACAGGATGTTACAGATGCCAAATGTAGAAATACATTTAGAAGTTAATTAGGGAAACTTACATAATAAACATTATTAAAATGTTATGAAATGTGGTGTGCATGCAATCTCTGGCCAAGGACAGTCATCCTCGCAATTTGGTTCTCGCTACTTTGGGATGCCTTATTAGGCTAGAACAAAAAATTGACAGTTCAGTTATGTCACTGGTAGGTTGACTTTGTTTATTTTAAACTTACTATGTTTTAAAATCTCAAACTCCTTTCTATGTAGGAGGTTTTACAAATAGTTTGGAATTGACCTAATTTGCTTGCGGATGTGTAGGAGGGCAGAATTACAACTATAAAATGCGGTTGAATGTTAGCTTTAAAATAATAAAATGCCTATAATAAACACATGAAGGCACTGTTGTTAAAGGACTGGATTGTCAACCATTTGCAATATCCAGTCTCTTTTAATATTCCAGTATAACTGAAGTTTTAGTTATCAGGCATGCAAGACAAACATTCTCCTATGAAAGTACATTTTTCAAATATAAGTAGGCAGCTTATCTGTTGATGGTTTGCTTACATAAAAATTGGTGATTGCCTTTTAATGCTGTAATTAGGTGGTACCTTAAGGATCTGTCAGATTGTAGTAACTCTCTAAGCGCTACTTTTCTCTTCATAATGTTTAGTTGTGTCATTCTGGGATTGCTGTTCTCCTGCAAAATGAAAGCAGGCATTGGTTATGGTTGCATAGGGTCGAGTATTGTGTGGACTTTCCTTCAAGGAAGAAACCTTCCTGATTTCTCAAAAACAGACATGGAAAGTATTTTGACAGTGGATATTCACTGTACCTTTGCTGCTACTGTAAATCCTTGTTTATTGGCCCTTTTTAGGCCATAGATGAAGAGGCTGATGACCCCAACTTGTAGTTGCCTGGCTTTCCATGGCAGAGAATTTAGCCTCTGGTTGCCCTCTGACCAGTTAGCTTAACGTGGCAGCATCCATGATGAGCCCTGACTTGTTCTAATCTTCTATCTTGAGGTTTTCTGCTCTTTCTGCTGTAAAGTAATTTGTTTAATCTTGTATTTTACTGTAAGAAAAGTGATGCCATCAGTGAATTTGTGTGTGTCTGAAAAGCTCATTTAACCCCCCATAATCAAATTACAAAGGAACAGGAAAATATAAAAAAATAACAGAATTGTAGAATGATTTAATACTTCCCCAATTTGTACATGCTTTACTGAGTAACTCATCAAGTTTAGGAAAGAAAAACTGGAATCAAAAATTATGGGTGTTAGAGGAATTTTGCAGAGGTCTAAAAATAGTCACTTAGTGTACCCAGTAGAAGAAAAAATGCTGAAAAGCAAAAATTACCTACAAGAAACACATGGAGATAACAATAAAAATCTAGATCTTCTATGCTTAATAATTTATTAATCTGGTATACATTTTCTGGTTAAAAACTGCATATCAGTAGTGAA
Source organism: Illadopsis cleaveri (assembly GCA_013399915.1). Lineage (NCBI taxonomy): Eukaryota > Metazoa > Chordata > Aves > Passeriformes > Timaliidae > Illadopsis > Illadopsis cleaveri. The sequence goes on along the minus strand of VXBB01020437.1, from coordinate 1,112,819 downwards.
GCCAGTGAGAGCAATGAAGTCCATGTGTGGAGTTCTCTTTAGGATGGGCAGAGGAAAACCAGAAGAATTGCTGTAAGAATTGTTGAAGGCTGTGCTCAGCCCTGTTCATTGTGCAATAAACTGATCTGGTTTTTGCACAGAAATAGTTTCATATCATATTTGAATCACATTTGTTATACACATGTATTTGTATAACATCCAGCCATGAGGAACCAGAAACTCATCAAAAACAGGATGTTACTGAATTGTTGAGAACAGTATGTGGAGCAACCTCTGCATTGAGGAGGTGGATCTAAAAGAGAAGCAAAATGTAAAAATAGGCTAAGGAGATTGTGACTGTCATAGGAACAAACTCTAACATGATAAATTTAGTCAGCAAAAGAATAAAGCTCAGTGACCTATAGCTTTGATTCCTTTTTTTTCCCCTAAGAACAAGGGTATCACTGCTGTCTGATGGAGTGCCTGACACAGAACAAACGTTTCCTTTTTGTCATGGCTTTTTCCAGCTTAACTGTCCTGTTAAAGTCATACAATTTTAGACAAGCATCTCTCACACTGGTGTGAGCAGGTCTGAAATGGTTTTACTTCTCAGTTTCTTATCATTCTAGTGCTTTCTCATCTCAAAACCAGAAGCTCACTGTTTCAAGCCTGGAGCTCAATCTGGTTGGCTGGAGAATGAGAAGGGCCTTGTGAAGAAAGTTATACTGCAGGGGAGTAGTTACTACAAATTACTTTTTAGTAGTAATACAGCCCAGAATTTGGTTAAATCAGTGATGTTAAGATATTTTCAAGCCTAAAGTTGCCCATAGGTAAAACTTGGGGGAAGAGGACCATTTTGAGGTAAAATTTGAAATTATTCCTACCAGTTTCTTATTTTTAAAAAAGTTTAAAAAAGGAAAAAGTTCCATTTTGGGGGGGTGGGAGGAAGAGGGGACTTGAAGGATTTGAAGTTTCACATTGTGTAGTGAAAACCATCAATGCATATTTTGTCTCTGTGCTCATGTTCCTGCAGAAGTAGGACTTCTGAAAACATTTCTGGTAATGTGCAGCCTCGTGGCAGTAAAAAAACCTCCAAACCATGGGGAAGAAAGGTTTTGGAAAAAATCCCAAGTTATCTTGAATACTAGGCAGTAATTCAGCCATAATTGGAGGGAGTTCAGTATTGTCTTGTCAGAATTGCTTGCAGGTGGTATGACCTGCGTTGGAGATTCTGCTGCTCTTTGAAAGGTTTGGTGTCTGTTCCCAAAGACTGTCTCTGTTCTCAAGACTATAAATTTGAGATAGGATTGAAGAGACAGCTGTATCATCTTGATTATTCTTCGTCTCACAATACTTTAAGTGGACTTGATGAAAGCCGGACAAAATACTTTGTTCTGCAGTTGAAACACTAAGTTTGATGTGGTGCTAATTATGTAATTTGCCATTATCTCTTCACATTGTCTTAGAAAAGCTTTCTGCAACATGAAAGTGGTATAATGTGTCAACAGGGAGAGCATATGGCCTTCAGCATTTTTGCTAAGCTATTTGCAGGTGTATAATATCTGTTATTCTTCTTTAATAAAATGGGTTTTTTATTTCTGAGATATCTTTGCATCTCCTAAAAGTTCAGCGAATCCACATATAAAATGTATTGGTGTTTGGATTTGGTCCTCGGATGCTTTTGAATTCCAACAGTGTTGCTTTTTTAATTTATGCAAGCAAACAAAAGAACTGGAAAAAAGGATGATAAAAAGAAGCATCTTTTTTCAGCTGGCAAGAAATAGGGAGGAGAATAAAATACTATATGGAGAAGAAAAACTCAGAATAATGAGAGAGGAAAAAGCAGCTGGATACAAGAAGACAAATACAAAAGAAGACAAGAAGAGGTTATGTAAAAAGTGGAAATTTAGGGTTTGAAGATATGAATATTAGAACAATTAATACGAAAAGTGAAAAAATATTGTATTGAATGTGAATGAGGAAATGCAAGAAAATAGAAGTGGGGCTGGGAAAGAAGTCAAGGTACTTCTGGAGTTTAATAGAGACTGGAGAGAAATTTAAGGAAAAGCACATTTCCTGGCTCGTTTATTTACCAGGTCTGTTGTGCAGCAGTTTCGGAGCTGAAACCTGCGAGCACCTTCCAGTAGCCTCAGAACCAGCTTGGTACTTCTGCTTAGCATGAGTGTGCAGCTGAATCCCCAGAGGGTTGGTGAGTCAAGACTCAGAAACTTGTCTTTAAATTCCAGTTTTTTAACTTCTTTGAAATGAAATACTGAATAGGGAACATTGGACAATATCTGACATATCTGACTGCACATAAACTTTTCATTTTTTTAAGATCATTGAATAAATTCCTTTTTTTGTGAGTTACCACACATATAATAGCAACCTTCTCCACTCTTTCAGCATCAGCAGCCATATAGAGATATATAATTAATGACTGAATGTATTTACAGTTTATGACAGATTTATAATGAATAAGCTGCTTGTTGAAATGAGGTTTTCCTAGAGCATTGGTTGTTGTTTTGAATATTGGAACATAGTTGCTGAGATCTGTAAACGGAAGTTCTACTGGCAAAAAGTAATGGTGAATTGCATTTTTCTTATGATTGGCATTCAGGCATTGACTTTTAATGCAGATTAGGTTTCTATTGTGTTCTCTGGCTGTGCATTTTAAAACAAAATCCAGAGAATAACATACTGTATTTAAAAAAAGAAAACCCAGCAAACAAAACCAAACCCCAAGCTGACACAATGGTAAATGTCATCCAAGTTGCACAGCAGTTACTGAAGGAGGATACCATTTATTGTACTCTTGGCTGAAATTCAAATTGGGCACAGTAACTCCCAGTCAGATCTGCCATGTGGCATTTATTATTGGAAGGGCAGTAACTTGTTGCCTCAGTTTTTCTTGAGTACTCTCAGACCCAACTGGGCTTTAAGTCTGACTAAAGGAGGGACTATTGCATTAATGTTCTTTCCAGATGCAAACTTTGTAGTATTGTCAGGATAATTGAGATTTGGTAATTGGCAAATCTAATTTTCTCTGATGACTCCTTGACATTAAGGCTGCTGCCTGGTTAGGTTTTCATCCTTCAGTATTTTGTTGCGGATAAACTGTCCAGTTTATATCTTTCTTTTAAATTTTGCATTTTCCACTTAGGCTTTAGGCTTGTTTACTAAAACAAAAAGACATCCACTTAGTTTTCAGATTATAATCCATTAGAGATGTTTTATTAGGTTTTCATAAATTCTTCCAATAACTTTTTTTTTGAGAAGCGACCCTTCATTTTACCATTTTAACTTTCCTTCATATTGGAAGATGTTTTAGATGATACTGTGTGCAAACTCATCATATAAAATACTTCAGTAGCATATAGATGCTTTGTATATAGACTGCAGATATTTTTGGAAGAACAACTAAACAGAAGCCTAATCTAGTCAAACACTCTAGGTGAGGTGAGTCTCCCATTACACCAACTGCCTCTGTTGTATCTGCTGTACAGAAATAATGTGATTAACTTGTAACAGCTCCTGAGAGGAACAAATTGTAGTTAATAAGCAAAATAATTTCATATTACGCACTGTAAAACATTCTAAATGAGAGTTTATGGAAACTGCCTTTATCAGTTTCATAGTACTTGGAAAGGAAAATGAAACTCCGACTCAGGCTTTTTGAAAGTTTTGCATGTTCACTTTTCCGTAGGCAGTGTACTGTTATCACTGCTGAGCTTGTTTCTTTTGAAGTAAAGAGTGCATTGGAGATAAAATATATTAAAAAAAACCAACTTCAAACATCTGGTGATGTTGTACACAAGTTTATTGTGTACAAACAGGCTTATACAGTATTTTTTCCAAGCCCCGTAACATTTGTGATGATGGTGATGATGATGATGATTATCATTATTAAATTTTAATTATTTTTCCCCCAGTAAAATGGTAGATCTGAACTGAACAATTTGTTTGTGAAGATCTCTATAAAGTTTGAAAAATTAGCACACAACCTATAGAGAGAAGCAGCCACTTTGGAACTGTGGCTAAGGACAAACTCAGTTTTGGAGGTGAAAGTGGCTTGAAGTACAGAGCCTTTGGCTGGACAGAAGCAGGTCTGGTCAGCAGTTGAGATGCTGTGTGGGTAACAAGGAATGTGAAATTCCCTTTCATCCCATGCTCTCAGCAAGAACCTTGGGCAGTATTTACAGCAGCTGTGACTTGGCAGTGCAAATCCTTTCCATTCCCTCTTTGTTTGCCTTTAGCTCCCCATCAGTGCAGGCCAGGGAGGAGCCCAAACACAGTTCCTCTGGACCTTGCTCTGATGTTCTTCCTTCTTCTCGTAGTAAATGCTGGTGTGGGAAGGGAATACCACCTAGTCAGGGGTGTGTGCCTTAATAAATCTGCTCCGAAGTGGCTGAAACACAAATCTGGTGATGACAGGATGCCAATAGCTTTATCCATTAATTAAAACCAAACAAGCCCACACAAGACAGCTGGTTAAGGAGCACTGCAGCAGGCCTGAGAAAAAAGCCATAGGCCTTTGTTCCACAGGCAGGATGCAGTGCAGGCAGTAGTGACTTGGTGTCCAGAGTCATGGAGAGGGATGGGAAGAGAAAACAGATAGGTCATACTGCTGGGCGTCCCATATGGCTCTACACCTGTGCAAGAATTAGGAGCAGTAGTTAGGCCTTAGCCTTCATCTTGGTTTTGTGCTTACCACAAACTGCAAGACCGAGTGACCTACATGGGTGTAGGCCCCGGAAGGCAGTTCGGTAAACTTGAACATTTTTCAAGGCAGTTATATTGCTAACATTTATGTATCATTTACTGTGTTTTAAAGATAACCCTCGTGTTTTAGAATTTTTTGTTTAAAAGTTGTTTTTTAAAATATTCTTGTGTGTGCTTATTAGGTGGCCCGCAAAACCCTGAAAAGCTTAGGGGTTTAATGATTTAGCTCCAAAGGTTGTACTTTGTCAGTTGAAATAATTGTGAGAGGGAAGTTAGGATACAAGTAAGAAACTGTACCTGTATTAAAAACAAGGCACCTGTGTGTCAGTGCTGCTAGCAATAAATCAACACTATTCCAAATTTCCACAAAAAAATAAAAAATGAAACCAAAGCTGTTTTCTTTTGTTGTGCTGCCCTGGTAGTTTAAAAGTTAATTTGTCTGAGTCAGTGTAAAAGTATAGATTTGTAATTTGCCTTAAAACAAAGAAGTTAAAGCTTGAAATTTGGGTTATTTGTCCAATGCCATATGTCAATCTTCAAGATTACCTCTCAGGCTGAACCTTCTCACTGCTAATGCCATTTCTCCATGCATTTTGTGTTCTTATTTCTTTTGAAATAGAAAAGGAAAATCACAGTTTTATGCCACTTAAAAGAAAAAAAGAAAGATGCAAAACAAAGCAATGAATCACAATGGAGTAGTTAACTAGACAAAAGCTATAAAATAGACTTCCTGTTTAAGCTGCTTGCTGTATTGATCAAACTAACCAGAATTTTTGGAAGATGGTTTTTACAGATACGTCCTTGTTCTACCTGTTGGAGATCAAAGGATAGGTAGTTCAGATATAAAAGTTTTGAAGGCTTGAGTATTGGAAGATTGTGGAAGTATTCCAAGATGCTATATAATGGGACTAATGGGATGAAATAAAGTAAAATCTGGAATGATTATTGGAACATAGTTCATTGCTTAGAAGTACTATATTGAGTGTCTTGAGAGAAGTAGGAAACAATCATTGTTTCTAATTGCTTAAACTGTTACAACAACAGAGAAAGTATTAGAGATAACATACTTGGGGGTTTAGTGTTGAGCTTAGTAGACATACAGTAGCAGATTAATGTAAGTTTATAAGTAAAGGCTAATTTCCTTTAAATTAAACTTTTATATTCCATACCTTTGGATAATTCTCATAATCTATCAATTTATTATTAAAAAAGTAGAAAACCAAACACAGCCCCCACCTAAAACCTAAGCAAACAAAAAACATTCTAGACTGCCGAAAACATTAAATGACATTGTGGTGGATTTATTTGCATTATAATTTTCATCAGGTTAAAAAATAAACAATGAAAAACCTTCTGAAATTACACAGGAGGCAGGTTCAGGGTGCTGATGTGAGGTGTTGTAAGGGGCTCTTAACTATAGGCTTTCCTTCTGTTTTGAAGCACTGGATTTTTTTTTTTTTTTTCATTTCATGAATCTCTAAGTATTAGTGTTTTTCCTTTTTTGTCTGGTGCTGAACATCTGCTTAGTTGCGGGAGTTTTGTGTTGTTTGGGACCTTTTTCCCCCGAAATCTGGACCTTTAAATCAATGAGTAGAAGAATGACCACATGAAATATTTTTCTTATTTACTGTCTTTTTTGAGTTCTATCCTGGGTTACTGGTTAGAAGAATATATACTAAAGAATGGAATAGTATGAATAAAAGTAAACCTCATGATGTGACAGCTGCAAATGATTTGCCACAGTCTGGATCCATCTACTGATGGTTTGCTTAATTTTTTTTAAAATGTTGCAGGTATATTAAAGAGGATCTGAGTAAAAAATCTTCAATGAAACCTTAAGTTAAATGCCTTTAATTTGCATTTTTCAATGTAATGCTTTTACAGAAGTAAATTCCTTGTAAATTTTGTATTGATTGTTACTAATACAAAAGCTTGTAATATCTTCATTTGGAAATCAATGTTTATTTCTATAACATGTTCAAAAAGCACATATTCAAAGAACTGTGTAGGAGTTAACATACCAAATTACTTTAAATGAAATCCTGATATCTTCTCATTTGGCACATGTTTTATTTTTAATGTAGCCTGATCAGCAGGAACTATGTGCACAAGTGCACAAAACCCCCAGTTTTTCATGAATGAAGTCTTCTTTGGAAAACCACTCAGAAGGTTGGACATTTGTATTAAAACATTGAAAATCAACTCACAGTCCTGCTGATTGTACTCTTTGTTTTGTTTTGTTTTGTCTTCTCTTACCGTGGTTTTCTCAATGGTAAGTGATAATATCTGTTCCTATAGTTCTTCAGACTGTGAAAGCATATTTAAAGAAAGACTGTCACTTTGGAGGTAACTTAAAAGCAAAGTATTTATTTAAAGAAGAAATACATTCAAACCCATGTTTTCTAACATTTCTTTTGATGTTATTGAAGGATTTGTTTATTTAATAGAAATTTTTCCACATTTTTCTTTTTTTGATTTCTACTCTCCCTTTTGCCTGTAGTGAAGTCGTAACACTGATTTCTATCTGTTGCCTTAGTAATAACTTTCAGGTCACCAATCTAGTGTTAATTTCACTGCAGGGCCATGCAGGAGAACTTGTGAAAATGTCTTTGCCTTACATGTAGTACATACACAGTGTAGCTGTTAAGTCAGATAAATGCATCTCATCCATTTTTTTCATATGTAAAGCCAAGTAATGAAATTCAGTCAGAGCACTGATGCTGTTTTTAAATCATTCATAAATGATTGCTGGAGGAAGTGCCCTAAATAGCACTACTGCTTTGTTTGTTTTAATGTATTATTTGCCTAAACGGCTCCGGGAGCACAGTTTGGTCTCAACAGTTTCTCTTCTGTTAAACATTTCTAATCATCTTGTAAAAATTCCTTTTTAATGCAGCTGTTAATGTTTAATGTGCATCATTCTGTTGAACTGTACGTTTTTGTTGTCTCTAGCATTTATTTTGAGATCTATCAGGAAATCAGATACCAATCAATGGTCTTTTTTTTTTCTATAAAGCACAATGGAATAGTAAGGGGAGGGAAGGGGTTGGTTTGTGTTGTAGGTTTGCTTGCTTGGCAAAACCTAGAGGGCACATCTTATTCAGGTTGTGTTCATAGCAGTAAGGAAGTGTCTCCGTAGGTGAAAGTCAGGGAATATAGAAATGTGAAACAATTTGAAGCTCACAATGTAATCAGTCTTGAAAAGACACAAAATTAAAGTGTAAAAGGCCACCTGGTTAGGTGCTGCCTGATACAGCAACATGACCAACCTCAGTGAAATATATTACGGCTGCCATTCAAACACAGAGTAAGAGATATGATGCCCTTTAGATCTGTTTATTCACCTTTACTTTAAGGGCAGAGGAACTGGTTCTGTAAATTGGATTCTTTGGAGTCTGTCAATAAGAGTTAAGCTCCCACAGGCTAGTCAATATGCCTTGTGCCACAGACTGGAGGCACACACACCAAAAAAAAGGTTGAAAAGATATGTGCATTGCAAAGATTTGCTATAAATGAAAATAGTCCAGAAATGAACTGTAAATAAAACAGGGTGGCATCTAAAAGCTAATCCAGACCTTGTTATTGGGAGCAGTCTGCAAAACAAGGAGATGGCTGTGGTGAAAATGGGCCATACAGAAGGTGTGATATGGAGCACAGTCACCAAATCGAAAGAAAATAAGAAATCACTGATGAGACCCTTAATTCCTCAGTGTGGTGAGAAAGAATAATGTCTGTGAGGCCAGTGAGGAGGAGAGCCCAGGGAGGGAGTGGGGAGCTAAACAACACTTGGGTTCTCATCTTTTGGAGGAGCTGGTTCTTTCCTGGAGAGTTTCCAGAAATCAGGTAGTGTCAGAGCTGGAGAGGGGTGCAAGTTGAGTCTAAGCCACTGCAGGTGAGAGGGGTCTCACCTATGACTGCTGAAAATGTTTGGGGATTTTTTCTCCAGAGTTCTAACAAATCTGTGGGAGAATAATTCAGAGAATGATTTTGAAACGTTTTCATGATGGAATAAAGTCCTTTTGTGATATTTTATGTCTTTTTAATAGTCACTTGTATACTGCACTCACCCAAAGCATATTTTATAGACATCTTAAAAATAGAAAAAGAATGTGAGACCAGATTATTATCAGCAAAATTTCATGTGTTTCACAAGGGAAAATTGGAACAGGGATATACTGAACTGCTGATTAAAACTTATGCTTGCTGGAGGCCCCTTTCTCACATAAACTTGAATCTTTTAGTCAGTTATGAATGAAAGAGGCTTTTTTTAGAACAAACAGGGAGAGCCCTGTTATAAGCCAGGGGAGGAAACAAAAGCACAACAAAAACAGTCAAGACAATTTGGACTTTCTAACTCTACTCTGTCTTCTTAGTTCCTTGGTTATATAATTTCTATTGTATGTTTATAGACTGGGGAAGGAGAATAAAAAAAGAGCAGTTAAGCTTCAATGTTTTCAACTTCAGGTCTTTAATAGATTTAAATGAAAGTACTGAAATTGGTTCTTCAAAACAAGAGTTGACAAAAAATCTACAACCTTCTGTTACTAAAGGAATATTGATTGCCCCTCCATGTTGGTGAGAGAGGGAAGCAGGTGAAAGTACTGAAAAAAGTACTGAAGGACTTGTTGGTGCTGTAAGGAGCATGTGGGCATGTAAGGAATCAGGTAAGATCTTACTGAAACTTGGACCAATTTGGCTGGTTTTAAACAAAGTTTTGAATGTTACCTTTTAAAACCTCCTCTGTCCTACATTTGAGCCCTTAACGAAATGTGAGAACTGAAACTGTGTAACCACAATTTAATACAGATGACAGATGAATTTGGTACAGATGAGATACAAACTGAAAGAAATCCTAGCACTGCATTGAGCCAGCAGCTCCGGCCTATTTGCACAGGAATGAGGGAAGAAATGGAAGCTTATCAGAATGAGAAGTGTAAATTGTGCTTGTTAGTGATGGCACATTCCAGAAATTTTAGAGTTTTCAACCATCTTATATATTTGAGAACCAAGTTTAAATTTTGTTTCAGATTGTAACATGTGCCTGTAATGTCACTAATTTACAGTGGAAATAAAAGACAGGATATGGCTCATATTTTTTTCTAGTTTGTGTAGGAATGAAGAATGACTTATTAGTGAAATGGAACAGCTCTCAAGGGAAAAATGTACTCATTCCAAGCAATCTTTCTTTCTTTTCTATTTCATATAATAGTAGAGAAATTATGTGTGTTAACACATTCATAGTTTGAATATTATCAAATATATTACGGTAGTCCTGTATATCTTACATGTTTTATTAGGGTTTTGAGTAAGTAAACTTAGTGAGGCTTAGCTTATTGTATTTTTCAGGGCATAGTCCTACTTTAAATGCTTTTGTCTTACTGCAAACCATAGTTTTTTATGATTCTTGTCACGTTGTGCTAAACTAACACAAGCACTGCCGTAATTCTGAACAGAGGCAGAATCGGAATATACTATCGGAATGTATTGTAGTAAAAGAAAAAAAAAAACCCAAACCACTCCCCCCCCCTCCATATATGTATGGATGTCACAATTGACTGCACTGGAACACGGGCTCTGCAAGGTACTGATCAGGTCTCCACAGGTATTTGTATCTCACTATTTATGGATTTATCATATTTGTTAACTTAAATCAGCTAGAAAATAATTTAGACCACGCCCATATTGCCAAATTCCTTTTCCCCTGCAAACTCTGGTCTGGTCACCTCCTCTTTATGCATCTCTGAAGAGGATTCTGCTCCCCTACCATGTTATGCTTGAGCATCTCCAGTGATTTTTCCTTGCACTGATGTAAGAGTTGCCACCATCTCTGCAAACTCTTCAGTGCAGAAATGCACATTAACCAGGCAATAAATATGGATAAGCAGTTTGAGATTGTGGACTTCTGTCCAGTTTTGGAAATCCTAATTCCCTTAATAGTGTAATATGCTACTGCAGACAACTGGTGTTGGAGAAAGACTTGGCAATGCTAGGAAAGGAAATTTTAAAAAGTAAGTACAGAAAGAAGAACCCATCAGCCTGGATGGTCAGAGCTTTAAAATGTAAAGCCACTGTTGGAAAAAGGAATTTTCCATGTTAGAAGCTTGGCTCAATTGCCTATCCTCTCAGCAGAATCTAAGAGCCCTGTCTAGGTTTTTGTCTTTTGAAAACTGAACAAGTAGCTCTTGGTCATCTGTGTCAACACTTGAGCCCTCGTTTCTGCTATGTCTTGTTAGGATATGCTGAAGCAAATAGTTGTGTAAAGAAAAGGCTGATATTGTATAACTTTTTTTCTTTTGCAGATTGCACTAAAAGCTGTGCTTGTTCTATTTTCTATATAAAAAAGAATTCTTTTTTTTTTCCTGAAGGAATGTTGTTCCTGAAAATTACTCAGCTGAGGGACAGATGAAACCAGTAGATTTCTGCAAAAAACCTGTTCTCTTGTCACCAGTTCTTCTTACAATGACCTTAAAACTCTACATTATATACCTGCAAGAAACTTCAAGCACGTTTTCTAATTCAGACTTGCAATTTAATGCCCTTAAGTGACACATTTTAGCTTCCTGTAGTGTGTATATTACAACAGTATTCACGCAGAGATACTATTTCATAATTTTGAGTTTTTCTAACTCAGACAAGAGACTCATCTGAACTATTACCTTGGAAAAATAAATTGTAATTCAGCTCCTGTGCAGCTCTTGATGTCCCTGAGTCTCTTAGTGTTCCGAGTGGTGTGTGCAGGGTCATGCAGAGTGGCTGGAGCAGTATGACTGTCACTGGCCTGGGCAACTTCATGGTCTTTCATCTTCTCTTCCAGTATCAAAGCTGATCTTTTCAATAAATCAGCTTTTGGATTTTGCTAACAACATAATCTTAAAGTGATTCCATGCTTGCTGCACTGTAAACCAGCATGTACAGGAGCATTGAAGTATAATTGCCAAACACCTCCTATAAAATTTTTTTTAAGTGTGTCTTAGGTTTTGTGCATTGGCTTATTACTTCTTGTTCTGTCTAGATAAAGTTATGAAAAACTTACAAGCAACCAGTGTTTATGACACCTCTCTAAACTAGATGTTCTCTGTAGAGAACCCATTTGGGGATTTATTCTGGTTTCATAAAAGACATTTTCCTTTTCTAACAGCAAAATTCTCTGTCTGGAACAAATTAACTGCCATTCAAGGACTAATCTCTTCCTCCATGGCAGAAATTTCATCCTCTGTGGCACTGCTCCTCAGACTGACTGCTGCAGTCACTGTCACAGATACTCCCCAGAGGTTTCAGACCAGAATCACATCTGCTGCTTTGAGTCACAACTTCATCCTATCTGGTGGGGTTTCAGTGTTCATTAGACTAATTAATGATTAAGTACAGCAATATGACATGGCTTGGCTCTTCTGTCATGTCTGTCAGCTTTCTCAAAAATTCAAAGTATCAGCTATTTTCTGAATGTTTGGTTTTGTGCAAGATTTTAAATAAGCAGCTTTCTCATGTTGGCATTTAAGTCAGAAAAAGTGCACTGCTGTCTGGTATAATCCTGCTTGAGCTGCACAGAGGTGTCTAAACCCAGCAAAACCTGTATTTGTAGAAGGAAATGGACAGGCAGAAACCTCTGTAAGGGATATCTTTACCTATGTGAAATTAGAGGTATTATGAGGAAAGAGGAGCAAGAGTGGGAAAATGGGAGCAAAATGTAGTGCTTAAATATAGTTGCTTTCCTCAGTAAAGCAGAACAATGCATAGCAGTGAATCTGCTGCTGCTTTGTGGCCCTGTGGTTTTCCCTCAGAACAGATTACCCACCTCTGCTTAGGTACCTCTACTGTTTTTCCAGGTTTTTAAGAAAAGGTGCTTTGTAATTCTTTTCAGGATAAAAATACTTAATTATATTGTGTGCATAAGTAATTATTGTTTATATGTATTATTAATCTAATAACTGATAACTCTTGTGGATGAGGGGATTGAATATACCCTCAGTAAATTCACAGATAACATCAAGTTGGGTGGGGATATTACCTGCTGGAGAGTAGGAATGCTCTGAGAAGGTTCAGGCTGGACATCATGAGGATTATACACTTAGAGACCACTGTATATCTGAGTCAAATGGAACCCATTGATGGTAGTATGGCACTGTCTTCATTGAAGAAATCAGGGTAATCACTGTGATGACCAATATCAAGGACATAGATTTGCTAGCTTTTGGAGAAGATTGTGACCGGGTGGTGAGAAGGCATAGAGCAAATATTTATCTATCCATCAGGTTTTGACCCTGCAATTTTCTGAACACATGTTTTCTGTCCATCATGCTTGAAGTCTGACTGGGCTGGGAGAGCGTGACCATTGCTTCAGGAGATGCCACCTTACCTGTGGGATTAGATTTCCCCAGCAGTGTTAAGAAAGGTTTCTTCTGGTTTCCAATCCTCTGGCAAGGTATCAGCTACCAAAGGGCAATGTGTCAAATAATAGTAGCCATAAAAGCTACTTGCCCAACAAAGTCAGCTAATTTTTTTGTGAACTATGCAGTAATTCATTTGATGTTCTTGTGACACAGCTATTGAGGAAGATTTCTTCCATGACAGATCTGCAGGTGTCTGTGAAGAACAATGAAGAGAGGCTACAAGGCACAGTTATTTGCTGTGTGCGTACTATTACTTGATGCATTTTAAATGTGAAATTTTTGAATTTTATAATTCACATAGACAGGTCTGCCAGATAAGTATTATTTAAGATTTTTTTCAACATATTTTTCACGTATGTTGCCTCTGGTTTTTTTTCCATGCCTCCCCATATGAGAGCATGACTAGCAAAAGTTAACATTCTGTCAGTATTCCTTCTTCAGAAACTACCTTTGTATCATACACTTTTGGCTCTTCTCAAAGCCGTGTAAGTTCTGTTTTTCTCTGGTCTCCTGTTATGTGCCATTCTTTATGTCTATAATAAATGCTGACAACTCCCAGCTCAACATTATTTCCATCAAATGCAGACTGTTACGTCACTCAGATTTCTGAGTGCCAGTCTGAGATAAGGACTTGAATGAAAAGGCAGCTGGCATAAGGTTTGTGTCTGAAGAAAATGTTACTGTGTCTGATAAGGCAGCAGCAGCATCTAAAGCAAGAGCAGCCTTAACCTTCAAGGGGTGCCCAAATTTCCAGCATTCAAGGACAAAGCACATATCCTTTTGGCTTCTCTCAGTATTCCTAATAAAAAATATGAGAAGGTGGGAAATGATGCTTGCTTCTTTCCACTATGAAGATGCCATAGTGATCCAAGCTTTCAGCACCCTGAACTAGGCTGCTCCAGTGTATTTTGATTAAGATAAATATGTTGAGTTTGGGCTTATTCAACATGCAGGTTTCTGCCAGCCAGAGGTGTCCCTGTGGACAGCACAGCTTACTGTAGGCACTGGGCTAGGTATAAAGAGCTTAACAGTTTAGGGTTTTTTGTACTGTGCTTGTTCTCTGTGAAGGACAGAAACTGACAGGTAGGTATGCTGTGCAGTTGTATAATTGACTACCCAGGGAAACTGATGTTTCTTTTCTCTGTAGTAGCAATCTTCCCAATACCAGTTGGTGTTTTCCCCAGTCCAGGCCTTTCACCTGTGTTATCTACTGTAAGCTCTCAACCTTTAATTTCCTTTTTCCTTGCAGTGCAAGTTTTCTTCCTGAACCCAGTTCTTAAAAAAAGGCACCTTTCTCAAAGCAAAATCTTTGTGAGCAGTAGAGGTTCATGGTATCAATGTGCTGACATGGTCTCAAGTCAGGGATTAGTGGTGCTTCTTCATTATCTCATCTCTCCCCATCTGTCAGCATCCATTTGGGTTCTTTGCCTTGTGTTTTTATTGCGAGCTTTTTGGGAGAGGTGATTTAATTGTTCTGTTTCTGAACATCACTTAGCACACTGAGTCCTTCCCAGTGCCAGAGACAGATATTTCAGTAACGCAGTCAACCTTTAGGAATGAAGCTATGTGATGTTTTGCTTCCCAACAGTGTAATTTTGCAGACAGTTCTCTTCTAAGTAATTGTTTTTATCCCAGTGTAGAATATAATGATCTGATTTCTCCCCTCCTGTTTCCCAGGAATGCCCACCAATGAAAAACTTGCTCTGTCCTTATCCAGGCTTTCCTTCCAGAAGGAAGGTCGTAGCCTTGTGCTGCTAAATGTCACAGACAACAGCTTCTACACTGGCCACAAGAGTCTCTTTTCTCTCACAAAGGTAGTCTTATCCATTTAAAAGAGCCTTTGTATTTAAATACCTTTGTATTTATTGCAATGAGAGAAAGGAGCTTTGCTGATGGTATATGACAGCATTTTTAATAAATGAAGCTGAGATTTTAAAATCTTTGTGAGAAATGACTAGATGTCACCCTTTTTTTGCCAGTGCAAGTAAAGTCTGTCATTTGCAATGTCAGTGTTGGTGTTTGAGGGTACAATACTTATTAGAACTTTAGTTTCTAACCCCAGAATATTTGTATTTTATATTGCAGCATGCTGTATTTTACAGTGAAATATTTATCTTCTGC
Source organism: Illadopsis cleaveri (assembly GCA_013399915.1). Taxonomy (NCBI): domain Eukaryota; kingdom Metazoa; phylum Chordata; class Aves; order Passeriformes; family Timaliidae; genus Illadopsis; species Illadopsis cleaveri. The sequence goes on along the minus strand of VXBB01020437.1, from coordinate 1,097,607 downwards.
AAAGAGTGCCAGACTCTCCCCTGGTCAGGAGCCATGGGCCTGCTGAAGCCCCAGTGGTCACAGAGCTTTGCATGCTCTAGAGAGATATGGAGAGTCCAAGGCTGAGGTTTGAGGTCAGACTGAGAGGAAAAGGTAAAATCTTAAGGAAAAGAATGCACATTTAGTATGTGTGTTTTAGAACTAGAAAATAAAACAGCAGCTTAGCCTTAAGAGATTACTTTTGCAGGCATTTTGTTTCAGGAACTGTGTTAACTTCTCAGCACATTAAAATATGGAAAGAAAATATACTGTTGCAGGTATGTGATGTTTTTAGAAACAAGTTAGGAGGAACAGTGAATCTGCATGTGTGGAGAGTCTTGCTACTGCATATGCACATATTGTTCTTCTCTTGACAAGGATCCCCAAACAAGCTTCAATTTGAGAAAGTTTCCCTCTTAGATACAGCTTACTTGGGTTGATTCTGGGTGTTGCTCTTGATGCAGTAAGTATTCAGTAAGTAGATCCTGGGAAGGAATTAAGACCAAATAAAAAGCCATGAAGAGTGAAGACAAAGGCAGCAGTCAGGAGGGAAAACCAGACAGAAACACTAGCAAGGAGTTGGATGAATAGTGGGGTTTTAGTGTGTTGTTAACTCCTCTTACCTTGGCCTAGGAAATATTTAACAAAATAAAATTGTATTTTGTTAAATGTTTCTTTGTATCAGATAGTAATACACCATTGAATTTTTGGGGATTATTTTGTATCCTATGTTTTTAAACTCTTGCTTTTTTATTGTAAGCCAGTCACTGTTTGGCTGACCTTGTGTGTGACTAAACCAATGCCATCTATCTGATGGTACATTTTAAAGTCTTGTGAACCCTTCCAAATCACAAAAGGTGGGTTATAGCAAAACAACAGCATTCAGATTTAATGGCTGGGGATTCAGAGATAACAAAAAGACCCAGATTTCCTATGCACAGAGATGCTTTACTCTGAGTGGGAATGAGCAGAACAAAGGCAGTGTCATCCTACTTGTCATTCACACCACCTGCTGACAAGTGTACCTCTGTCCAACCTTAAAAAAAAGGGAGGAAAAAAATAGATGAGAAGCTAAATTACTAGGTCCTAGTCCATAAAATAGATCTGTTAGTTCTTAAAGAAATAAAATAATAAATGTATGCTTTTATATATATATAAAATAAATAGTTTCATAAGTATTTTGCTCCAAACACTTTAGGCCTTATCTGAGGAAGTTATTAGGGCCAGAGGAAATAGTGCAAGATGTGGAAGCATTCTCCCAGCATTTAGGTGGATTACCTTTAGTCAGGACTTTTCCCTCAAAAAGGGGAAAAGCCTATTCATGGACAGCTTTGCTTGAGGAGAGTTTTTTGCTCTTCCTTTGCCTCATAAGTCAAGTGTGTCTGCTCAGTGAACTGCTGCTGCTTCATGTTTTTGTAGATCTCCATCTTCCGTTTGCCTTTTGGTTCTCCTCTTGTAGATGAAATCTTGCTCAGGACTGCTAATTGAAATTTCCTCAGGCAAGAAGATCTTGTGCCAGTGAAACTCATAGAAATTTCATTTATGCGATGGGTTTTCTTCTTTTGGCTTCACTGTTCCTGCCCTTCTGGGATTAATTTATCTTGGCCACTTTGGGAAGAAAAGGACTTTTATTCCAATGTTATTTTTGGAGTCCTCCTTAGGAGACCAACAAAGCCAGTACAGTGAGGATACACAGTCACAGTGCTCAACTTCCTGATGCAGGGTACTTTGTGAAACAGTGTATCATCTGTCTTGCATGCCATGATGGCAGTTGTCTTCTGTCACTGAGCTGTCAGGTCAAGATGCTGTTTTTAGCTAAGGTTGCTATTTCTAAAGGACCTCTGGGAGGAATTGACTGAAAGCTGATGCCTGTTGCCCCGTAATTGCTACGTCATTAAAATATTTCAGTTGCAATTCTTGTATGCCCCTAAGTTCTCTAGATACCTGACATGGAAATTCTGAACTGTACAATAAATTCTTGTTCAATGTGGCATTTTTAGAGCAAAATCCCAGTTGTGGGATTTGAGTTAAAGCTGTCAAGAAGACTGGTTTCCTCTAGGGACCTTAACCAACACATCTCTTCTCATTTGAGTTTCTATACAGTTCTGTACTTTTATCTCAATAAAAATCTCATTCTGATTTCTAAGTAACCTCTCTAATCAGAAGTGAAAGGTATTTAGCAGATAAGCATTTCAGTAGAACCTACTGGATGAACTGTGACTGTAAACTGAAAAGAGTTAATGAACAGTGTAGTCTGCAAGCACTGAACATATCATCACCATCATCATCAAAGAAAGGAACAAAGTCCAGAAGGAAAAATCAAAGTTATTCTATGCATTTTTGGTAATACATTTTTGCTGGGTTTTTCTTTAGATTATACTCAAAACCAAGTACAGTAATTACTCTTTTGAATGCACGAGGGCTGAATTACCTTTGCCTCAGGCAACATTATGCTGTTTGCTACTTACTACATAATTAATATAAACCCCGTAAGATTATTCTAAACAAACCTTACATAGGTTGCCATTTGTTTTTACCTGCTGAGAGTGGTTGAGTACTGAAAAATGTGTATAAAAAAAATTACTGTGTAAAACACAATTCATCTCACAGATAAGGTAATGGCACAATCAGCATGGCGATAGGACATTTTTCCTCTTTTCTGATTTCATGAATTTCAATGTTTGACATCTCTGGCTTTCTGTATACATTATGTTGTATTTTGTATACTTGCTATTTTTTAAAAAAAAGAAAAAAAAATACAATAACTAGCATGTTAGAGAAGTATTGAAAGTGTACTTTTTTTTCCTTCCCCAGTCCAGGAATAGCTGAATCATAGGAAGTTTCAAAAAGGGAGACCATTATATCTATGGACAGCAATCATTACTCTTGGCATATGAATACAGGAAAACATAAAGCTGTTTCATTAAATGAACAATTTTGTGGTAGATGTCCTCAAGGCTAATAAAATGTATTTGTGTAATTATTGCATTTTAAAGGCTTATTTAAGAAGCACGATAGTGCTGCACTAAGTGATGTAGAAATGTAGAGCAGAACAGCTCTTGGTTCAAGAGACTACAGTACTGCAGTTAGAAATTATTGAATACAGGAGTGCGAGCAAAAAGAGAAAAAATAATTAAAGTGTGAAGAATAATTAGATAAAGTAAAATGGGATAAATAGGATACAGTGCTTTGATTTTATAAAGCAAAATCAAGGTGTAGAACAACCAGATATTTATTCTTTGAGCAAGTGGTTTTGATAGAATGAGAAAACGTTGAAGATTTCTTTTACCTGGAAAGTTTTGATTTTTTTAGTTCAGCTTTAGTTCAAGGATAGGTGGCATTGCTCAAAAACTATAAGATGAGTAAAGGTATAAGCAAAAATGTTGTTAGAGAAGGTTGTGAGAAAAAGCTACTGAAAAGACTAATAAACTTTATTCCTTTCACTGTGGTCCTGTTCATAGTCTCACCAAGTTTGATACTATCAGAAATCAGATCTTTCATGTTTTAAAATGATGTTAGAGCTCAGAGAGAAACTTCGTACATAATATGCAGCAGACTACCTGCATATTAAAGTTTTTATTTTCAACACTGTTAAATCTTGGTTTTGTTGTAAGTGTATATATTGAATACACTGATTTATTGAAGTAGTATTAACATGGGAAATCCCAGGGCCATCTCATTATACTAAGGTGTGTGTAATAAATCTTTATTTCAGCAGCATATTCTGCTTAACTCCCAGTGAGGCCCTTTGTTGTGTACCTGGCTGAGAATTGTAGCACCCTGGGTGTTACTGTTTGGTACATTAAATTGATTTCCAGTAAGGAAATACATACATCGATGGGTATAAAACAGATTGTGTAGTGTGGTTATGATTAGATTAATTTTTCATTCTGTTGTAGCATTAATACACAACTAAAGAAATGTAATTATTCTTCCTTATTCTTTAATTAGGAAAGAATACCTTAATTTTTCTTCACTTTGCTCTTGTGATTAGTGTTTGCCAAGTGCTGGGCTTAGTGCTGATGCTATTACTGTTGCCTTTTGAAGCATTTTTCAAGTACTTGTCACTTGAGCACATAAATGCTGAAGTTGTGTTGAGAATTGTTGCATGTTATGTTCAAAGCAGAGCCTGTCCATCCAGTCATTCTTTCCAGAAGAGGCCCCTCATATGGAGAGAAAGATGGGCACTTTCTTAATCAGAGTCTGAAAGGTAGCAAATGACAATTTTAGCTTCTTAACACTTTAAAAGAAAGATCTGGATTTCATTTTCATTGCCATGAAGAATAACCTGACTCTTCATCTCCCCCTTTTGGACATTTCCCCTGTGCAATATATTTCAGAACTGTAACACAGACCTCCACAGTGCACTTGTGGTGAACATAAGGAGAATTGATCAACACCTACTTTGTCTCCCTTTTATTTTCTGCTGGTTTTCAAGTATTATCTACATATGAACCTTCTCATGAGAAGTGTGGAAAGGTATTTAAAACTTTGCAGAGAAGAAACAAATATGAAGAAATTAAATTACATCTCCAAGGTCACAACTTCATAGAACTGAGATGAATATTTAGATTTTTGGCATTGAGCTCCCATGATGAGTTCTGAAGGACAGAGAACATAAATTTAATGTAGTCAAGTAGTCAAGCTGTCCTTGCACATAGATTAATTGGTCTGAATTGGATAAGCTGCCTGGGATTTAAAACTTGGCAGCTTAATTAGTTGCAACAAGGAAATGATAAACATGAAAGCGATCTTTACCTGGCGGTAACAAAGCAAGATTGTGGATGTGGAAAGTATTTGCTCAAAGCAGTTAAACACAAAGACTGTTCTGTATTCATCCTTTATTAGGTGTTTCCAAGTAACAGTGATTTATTTCTGAGAGAAGGTAAAATACATTTTCAAAAGGAACTCTTAAAAATATTTAGCATAGAATCTTTTCAGCTATTTGTTGACTTTGTGTTGAAATTTTCATTCAACTTTATCTTAAATTTTGTTTTATATGTGTTTTCTAGCAGCTTCACCGAATTTTAAATGCAAAGTAACTTGTATTTGTAAATACTATACATAAGACATAGCTGTAACTGTTGGCAGCAAGTTCTCTCCTATGTGGTTAAGTCATATAACTTTTAAAGAATACTGTAAGATGGTCTGTATAAATTTAGAATGGAATTTCCCTGCTGAATAGAAGTATGCAGAGTGTAATACACTCCAGGGATTATCAAACAAATCTGTTGTCCAGCATATGGTTCATAGATTAAAAGGTTACTATTCTGCACTGTAGAGAATCTAACTCTATTACATTAGCCTTTAGCTCTGTATTACATTAGTCTTCCCAGTGCTTTATATAGCTGTAACAATTTTGATGTGGTGCTTAATTGCTATGTTTTGTATTGAAGAGAAGAGCAATGTGTTTGTCCCTTTCAACAGGTAGCACATTCATAGCACATCGCTTTGCTTCCATTGTGCAGGCTATATTGAAACATATATTTCTCACAGTACATGAGAAATTTATTGTAGCCCTCTGCTAGAGGTTTGTTTCGTAGCTGCTTTAATGATAATTGTTCTTACCATTTATGAATGGCAACTGGTGCAGAAGTCACCAACTTCACAGCACTGGCAAAACGTTTTTGCACTCACATAACAAACAAGAAAGTGCAAGCTAAAAGCTAAATCCTTGGAGGAGTGAGTAAATTCAGTTTCCTCAGGTAAAATTGCTGAAAGAAGCTTAGCTTCTGCAAGAAATTTGACACTAAAAGCTTGTTCTGGGTCTTTACAGCTGATATATTTTTCTATTAAATTTTTTAGACTGGGAATTATATTCCAGTTCTCACCTCTGCTGTAAGCAGAGCATCTCTACAAAGCACAGTCAGGGCACAGAGTGAAGCAGCATGGATAGGAAGAGGTCTAATGGAATTCTCAGGTTAGAGCATCAACAATTGAGACTGATGCTTTGTTTATTGTCAGAAAAGCAGAAATGCATAGTTGGGATGCTTGCAGGTTCACTTTGAGTAAGTGAGCAGGAAAGAATGAGGCTGTTCTGACAACTTCTGCTGTTGAAACTGAAGAGGAAATTTCAAAAGCATCATCCAAGTGCTGCATTCAAGTTGATCAGTCATTCAGACATCAGAAATTAAATCCTTTGGGGTTTTTGATTGTCATTTATATGCTGTGTTAACATAAATCCTATAGTTTTACCCATCCTGAACATGAAATAAAAAAAGTCTGTCTACATTGGTGATTCCATCATAAGAAATTTTTTGGGTCTGCCATGATTTTTTCCTTTCTCTGCCAGAATGGATGGGACAAAGGACAACAAAAAAAAATTTGTGTAATACAAGCAGATACTGCTGAGTTAATATTCATGCTGCATATGTTTAAGTTTGCTGTGCAATTACTTTTGTTTTCTAAACAAGGAGAATATACAAGTCTGTTGAGATCTTGACTATGTGCAGTGTATGTCTGAAATATATTACAAGGGTAGTATTTGATTATGTGAATATTAAAACCGGAGATTGGATTTAGAAATTTCAATTAAAGCACTGCAAGTGAGTGGCATGGATTTGAAAGACCCTGAACTCCTGCCATTTCTTAGAATTTGGTTCCAGAAAAATCTAAAAATATGAATTCCTGAATGCAGATTTAGAATGGTCAGTTGAGGTTGTCAAATTAGGATATTTAATGCCAAAATCTGTACTCCTGAAAAACATCTCATCTGCCACCACAAATACAAGCTCAGATGGAGTCTCCAGAATTACCCTTTTGAGTTTGCTTTGTAAACAGTCCTGAAATGACTTTTCGTAATATGGGTACATTTGTGAATTTAAGTCCAGGGAAGTCTTTTGTGCCAGTTATTTCCCAGAAACTTTTTTTTTTCCCTCCCCACAGGACATATGCTTAAAATTGTTACTAGTAAGGGCATTGTGCCCAGTAGTGACTGCAGCTACAGTGTACTCATGTGCACATATGCATGCTGCTATTCCTCATTGCTCATCATGGAGTTTTCCCTGAATGAATGTGGGATTGGTGCCAATAGGTTTTTAAGATTTTTTTTGTGTGTGTGTGTGTTTCTGGTGCTATAATAGGTTAATTAAGAATGAGAAGGAAGTGTATATTTAATGCATGATTGTTAAGGAAGGCTTCCACCATTTATTCCAACATTGGGTGTATGTGTTGGGGGCTTTAATGCTCCTTCCTAACAGTGGAGCAGTGCCAGAGGCTGCGTTGCTCTGTTTGGGCACTTCCATCCTGCCCCATGTGCCAGGGCCTTTCCCAGCCTCACCTTGCAGAAGAGTTTTTTCTCACTGAGTCTTTAACTGTTGGCTTTCTCAACTCTCCTACCCTTTGTCCAAACCTGTGTCCCCAGCAATGGAGTTTCATACTGGTTGTATTTTTTTCATTTCTTTTCTTTTCAGAAAGACAGTTTGTCATGCCAGTAGCTTTACTTGTGGTTAAGTTAGTTCTTTCTGTTTTGCATCCTCTTGCCTGTCTAGAAGTGCAGCCCATTCTCTGGCCTGTTAAGCTGTGCAAGAACAACATTTTTAATGCAATGTCTTCTAATTAAAATAGAAAAGTATAGAATGGTATGAGTTGGAAGGGACTATAAAGACCATCCAGTTCTCTGCCATGGGCAGTGACATCTTCCACTACTCAAAGCCCTGCCCAACCTGGCCTGGAACACTTTCAGGGATGGAGTGTCCACAGCTTCTCTGGGCAACTGTTCTAGTGCCACACTACCCTCACAGGAAGGAATTTGATCCTAATATCTAACTTAAACCTACCTTTCAAGATCCCATTACTGTAAGCATGTTGTTCCTGGCTCTTGTGAGATTACTGTGTCTATAGTCCCATTGTTTGCTGCTGGCCCTGGCTTTAAACACAGGGGCTAGATTGATTTTTAATTTGGTTTTGGTTTTTTTTTTTAGTGCTATGTACTTTCTGCAGGTCTATTGATTTTAATGAGGACTGATTTCATTTTTTGGGATGCCAGAGAACTTACAGCAGGCATTAGAATACCCTGGATCATTAAACCTAATTTAAATTTAACTGAAATTGTCAGAATAAATGAATAATTGAACAAGGTATATTTTGTGAAACACCTGGGGGATTTTCTTTCCCTGCTTTTATGGCACTAATTTGCAGACAGCACTAATCTGCATTGAGACTCTGGAGTGTCATTATTCTGCTGCAGGTAGTACTGGTGGATAACTGTGAGTAGTCATTCTTCTCCCTCCTCTTTCCCAAAAGCCCCAGTGGTCTTCATTTATAAAATAGGGATGGCAGTGGTGATGTTCTTTCATAACGAGTTAGGCACTCATATATTGAGTAAAGGCACTAAAGACGAGGTGAAAAGGTTGACATCACTTTGCTTTTTGTTGCAGTGCAAAACATACAGGTGTTATGGTCTCCAACCTATTTTTGCTGTGCTGGAAACTGATCTCTGTTTTGGGAAGACAAGGAGGATGGTAAAGGATTGGTTCCTTCCAATGCTTTCATTTAATTTTCAGCTCTGCCTATTACTTTTCACTTCACCTCTTCAATAAATTCAACCTACCTCTTCAATGGATTTTAACTACAGGGTTCTGTCTGAAAAAAATCACAAAACACTTTCTGCAGACTGATACATAGCTTGGTATTATTTTCTTGCCTAATATTTTTTCTTTTCATAAATAGATCAAACTCTTCTTCATATGTTACCATTTTTCTGTTATGAAGAACAAAACAATTTCTGTCCCCTATAGTTTCAGCTGAGACCTGGGAAGGACCCACATAAGTAGGTGAAACAACTGAATGTGGAAAGCACACTGACTGTTGGCAAAGAGGTATCTGGTACAGAGCAAATAAGTTTAAAAAGAACAAAAGAAGGAATTTTTTTTCAATCTCACAGCAGATACTGCAACAGTATCTTCACATGACCCAATAGGTGTGTGACAGTACTGTGGTAACTTTAAGTGAATTTTTTGTGTATCTTGGTGATCCTAATCCTCTAAATGTATTTTTAATCTCTGTCAAGCACTAGTACACTTACTTTGCTTAATAGCTACAGAGTTTATTTTGGACATTAGAAAAAATCCTGTGTTTTCTTAATTACCATAATTATATGGTAATCTTTAAATCCTTTTCATATACCTTGTACATGGATAGCACATGCTGAATCAGAGAACCTATTGGATGTATATAATTATCTGTCAAGCAGCACTAAATTCTGAGTGTTTCTATTACCATAATATATTGATTATAATAAGTGGCATTCACTATGTCATTTCTGTCAGTGCTGAAAGCATTTATAACACAATACACAGTTACTGCCAAATAGGGAATTTGAAGGTTTAATTTAATTTAAGTGTATAGTGGCAGCTCCTCAGGTTGCCTCCCAGGCACTGATTTTGAAAAATCCATTATAGACGTAGAGATGATATGGCAGCCTTTTCCTTGAAGGACTCCTCAGGTTTCTATAAAGAGAGCATTAGGTTTATTCATTACTTCTACAAGAATTACAAATTCTGTCCAAGAAGGCTGAAATCCTTAGACAGAAACTTTGTTGGAGTGGACTCAGTATGACAGGTGGGCTGGAGCAGCATCTTCTGAAAGATGGGGACACTCAGAGCAGTGATGGCACTTTGTTGACAAACATTTATTTTCCCTGGGAGCTACAAAAGCCTGCCGTGGTGGGCAGCTTCTCTGCTGCTGAAGGTGCTAAGCTGGGAACCCTGATGCATCCAGAACTGTCTGTAAGACCTGCTTGAAAGGAGGAAATTATCCTTTTCTTTAAACATTCAGCACTGTTGCTTTTAAAAAACCCTGGTTCATTAAAAGAAAAAATGGGGAAAAGTGTTTTCGGGTGCTTCATTTCCTTCAACACTGTGCATTTTCAGTATATAGTCAAAGAAGGCTTGAATGTGGAAGTGTTCCTGGGTTTTTCTTCAATGTACAGCAACTTTTGATAGAACAATTCATAACGTTGAATTTCTTGATGCTTTTGACATCCTCAAAAATCAACAGTATTAAAAATCTTTCTGTATCTATCCAACTCACTTACTTTGTGTGGCTTTGTAATTGCATGTATTTATTTGCTTTCTAAGATACACTATTTACTTAAAAATTCCAAGGGTACACATGTGTTTTAAATTTTCTTTACATTTTAGAAAATAAGCTAGGATTGCAGAACTTTGTATCTGAAGCTATATTCCCTGCAGGACTTGCAGTATTAGCTGTGTTTGTATTATATCATAATTTAACCTTTTCCTACCACATAGGTTTTTTTCCCTTGTCAGGAAGAACTTGAAAAGACTGATGTTTTGTTACATTAATATATAGGCAGGGCTGCACAGACTAATATAAAAAACGGGCATACTAAAACAGGTGAACATAAGCAAATATATTTAGTAGCTATCATAATCTATGTAAGTGACCTTTTAAATTTTTGAAATCAGGTTGCATGCCGTAATAACTATGAACATCAGTGCTCAACACCCGGGCTTTGGTAACTTGGCATTTGGATTTGCAGATTCTAAAGTTCCCCGGTTTATTTTCCACAGAAATGAAACATGTTGTTTGTTTATGGATAAACAGCAAGCTACTATTTGAAAATATATAACCTGTGAATGCAATAAGCAACCAGAAGGGATGATGGGGGCAAAAAGTGCCTGTCTGTATGGATTAGGCAGTAGACATCTACATGCTTTTGTGATTCCTTATGCTTTGCGGTTTTTTACTTTATCAACAGTATGTTAAGCATTGCTGCTGACAACTGGCAATTTCTGACTTCCCAGTAGAATTGAATTTTCAGAAGATTTAGATGTGTGGAGTTAAATGTGGCTTCCTGAAACCCTGTCTGGTGGAAGTAAATAGGAGTTTCATAGTAGGTGTCAGCAGGCCAACACTTGACATTTGTTATTTTCCTACCTTTATGCAGAAAAAGAAACCTGTATTGGGAAATCAGAGACTGGATCATTTTGGTGGCTGAAACAGTGCAGTACTGCACTGCAGTGTAAGTTTTGACAGGCAGTTAGCAATTTAATTTAGAGTGCTTTAAGAAGCAAGGACATGTTAATGTTGACGTTTTGATGTCTATCCTTCATGAATCTTCCCTCCCTACGAATCACAGCCTTGCTGGGATCTCAGAGCGTGCAGCTCTTTGCCAGGAGCTGAGCCTGGATGGGTCACTGCAGTTGCTAAGGGGTGGTCTGGGACAGAGCATGGCTCAAAACCACGTGTAGGTACTGGGTCCTCAGTCCCAGCATGTTCACTCTGGAGTTGGTCGTGCAGGCATTGCCTCAAATGGCTGCACTGAGGAAGGGGGCTGGGAGAATCTAAATGCCTTGTGGGTGAGGGGGTAATATCCAGCATAGTCGTGGTCAGTTATGGCTGGTAGTGTCTTAACTGGCATCTCAGCATATTGCCCATCACAGGTTATTGATTTGAAGTAAAAAGTGGAATGTGCTTGGAATAGAGGATGGGAACCACGAACATTCCTGAGGCTAGCACATCTGGGCATTAAGACAACAAGGGGACTTTAAAGGAAGCTACATATTGACCAGGGACAAAAAAACCAAGCTTTGACATTCTTGATGGTTATTCCTGTGTGATAGGCTGTCAACTACAAGGTATTCGAGGGCTTGGATATTCAGTATTTCAGTCAGCATAAATTAATAGAAGCAGAAAGTGCTTCTACAACATCAACAAAGGTACTTGTGTTTCCTTGGGCATTTATTTAGCTCTCCCTGAGGGCATGGGTATAAAGTCTGTGCTCATTTGATTGCTGTGAAAAATGGTGGAAGGCTTCCTTTCTCCTCTCCTCATTTTGCTCAGTTCAATTTTTTATGAGTTATTGTTTGTGTGGAACGATTGATTCCATTTAGAAAGAAGTAGAACATTCTGTCAAATGCTCCTGGTTGGGTGCAGATTCACATCCCTGTGGTGCTAAGGCATTTCAAAGCAATCATTTTCTGGTTAAGACAAAAGTAATGCCATAAGAGAGGGTTTTGTGCACTTCAGTGGCACTGAAATAAGACTGCAAAACTAAAACCAAGAGGATGCAAGTGTCACTTGCAACATGTTGGATGCCGTAGATTAGTTCTGTATGACCTTTAAGAGGACTGAAAATGTATTTGATTTTGAGCTTTCCCTAGACCATATATAGACTGCTAAAATCCCAAAAAGAGCATAAAGGAATGGATGGATATGAAAGGCAGATTAATTTAAATTAAAAATGAAAACCCCATTTCTAGCAGCATATAATTGACTGTCAAAAATATAAACAGCCAAGAAAATGGCAGTTCATCTCTTGATGTCCTCCTGTCAAAACTTTAGTCAGGTGCAAGTTATGCCTTGGTTATGCCTGATTTCCCAAGGTGATTGTGTGTCAGTCTTCAGCTGCCTTATGCAGGAGGTCACATCTGATATTTGTTGTGATCTTTTTCAAATTAAATCAGAAACACTAATATGAGCCAAACTGAAATAAATTATGTTCTTATTTGCCTCTCCCTTCCTTCACAGGTACTACAGTGCTACCATTTTGCAGATGTCGGGAGTGGAAGATGACAGGCTCGCAATCTGGCTGGCTGCACTGACAGCATTTATAAATTTTATTTTTACTCTTGTGGGAGTCTGGCTTGTTGAAAGAACAGGTCGCCGGAAACTTACACTTGGTAGCTTAACAGGTGAGTGTTTCATTAGTGTATTATATTTTCCTCATAATTATTAATGAAAGGAAAATAAAATAGCAAGTGCAATTTTTTTCAAAATAGTCCTCTTTAAAATTACAGTGTTGATGCCATCTTCTTTCTGAAATCATAAAGGTTTTCAAGACTATTGGTAAAGTACCACAGCTAGAGGCTAATTTAAAAGAGACAGCCTGGTTTTTTTTCAGGTGACTTTCTTCTTGAAGCCATGTTTGACAATGTTTTCATTTAGCCTTTTTATCCAGTTTAAGGAATCAAATGCGTGAAACTTCACAGGTTGTTACATCTCATATGTAATTTTGGGCTTATTAATTAGAATTCAGAGCCGTCTGATGAAGGTGTACCAGAGAAAGTATATTGCATAGCCATTGCAGTATGTTGTAAAAAGTAATACAGTTCTCTGCATAGTTACCTCAGATACAGGATGGTAAATACCTTACATACATTCATGTGATTTTAATTCACCTCCTGTATGAGATACGCAAAGATAGAATTCTGGTTTTGTTCATTTTGTCCAAATACTCAAACATTGTAACTTATCACATAGTCTTTTCTTGAGAGGAGGGAAAGGCAGAGCAAGCAGCCTTCAGTGTGTCCTGTTATTAGGATCATAATTCCCTGCTTATTCCTGCCTTATGTGCTTGTTTTTGCTGAAGTGATCTGTGAACAAAACTTGCCTCTGGCTGAATGTCTGGAGGGTTCAGATGTTTCCAAGAACAGGGTTTTGTAAAGAGAAGCTGTTCCTGCTCCTCTTGAAATAGTGTTCACAAATGTTTAGCTGTGAAGGTTTAATGTCTTCATATTTTGTTCTGCTGTTGCTGTCAAGGATCCAAATTTCTAGTTAGTGCAACACAGCAAAGAGGGACGCCAGCTGCCATGTCAGTGGATGTGCAGTTCCCAGCTCTCAGCTGAGTTAATCTACACTCAACTATTTGAATGTGTGTATACAGGCAGAGCAGCAACAGCACAGTGACACGAGTTGTTTGGTACACAGTTACTCAAAGCATATTTCTCACATTTTAAAGATATGAAAAAAAATCTCAAATTGCTACTTTTAGTCTGTTCCACATTAGTTACAATACATCTCCCGTATATGTCCCTCTGTGCCTCCAGACAGTCTTGTCTTGTTTATCTATGGTGTGGATCTCTCCAGGCCCTGCACTGACACTTCTGATTCTTGGGTGCTGCCTCTCTTTTAATGCCTATAGAAACAGAAGATTTGTTTGTTTGTTTGTTATTTGGCCCTAATAATCTCATATATCTGGCCAGCCCCCTCGAAGAGTTTATTGCTTATCTGGACCCAGCTGTGTAGCTGTGATAACCAACATGGACTTGTCATATTATCAGACCTCTTTGTTTTTTGGCTCTGCTTAACCTAGTCTAAGGTTATACATCTGAAATCTAGATGTAAATGTTTCTTACAAAGCATGTTAGTCATGGATCAGAGGAGGATATAGGAATAAGATACAGAATTAACAATGGAGCATAATGCATTAAAGGGTTATTTGTTAATGATGTTTGGATACAAAGTAATTGTTTAGTAAAAATGGTCTTTTTTTTGTGGCTGGTTGCTGGCTGTCTGTCTGCAGCGTCAGGAGACAAGCTCTAATGCTTGTTGTGGTTTTGTCCTACTGTCCCTCCTTAAGGATAATACAAATAATAAGAGTCATGAAATCATACATCATCCCTCTGTACTAGTTAGAACTTTTTTGTACAACATTTGATTTAGGTAGTGGTGGATATGATGTGTTTTCCTTAGCAAGAGGGCTGTGTAACAGAATATTTACTAAATCTACTGATGGATTTGTTTTCCATGTTGAGTTTTCTCACAGGGTAAACATATGTTGCGGCTCTACTTTAGTTTGCATTTCTAAGGACATTACAATTTACACTGAGTTATTACTGGCAGCTTCTCTGGTCTTTGGGGAAGCCAGGTATGCCCCAGTCTCCCACTGCATGAAATGAAGACAAAACTACTGCTTTTGCCTGCTGCTGCAAGGATGTGGGGCTTTGTTTTTTTAATAAAGGCTAATTGATAAGATGCTTATTAGATAAAAACCTACAAGAATAGAGAAACAAGAATACAAGTAGAGAGTAACATGAATATTTTGATTAAAAGCCAATATACTGTAATTTTGTAATCTTGTGCAATTTTTCCTGCTTTCTGAAAACATTTGGCAGAGATGCTTTAGATTTCATTAATTATATCTTTATCATTCTCAAAATATTAGAAACTTTTGTAAAATTGAACCCTCCAGATAGCATTATGAAAAAATGTAGTAAATTTCTGGAAAAAAAATCTCACTATTTTAGTTGTCTTTACTACAGTTACTGATTTGTCTTAGTTTCCTGTCCATTTTATATCTTTCTTTATCTTCTCTGTATCATTTATTTATCTTTCTTCTGCTCTTTTTCTTCAGTTAATTTCTTTCTTCAAAACTGTTAGTTGGAAAACATGTAGGAATTATGACAAGTATATTATTCATTTTATTTGTATTTTCTCCTTTCCCTTCAGAAATTGTTAGCTTGAAAGGTACTTGGGCATTGTACAATTTGTATCTCTTTTTGTAACAGAGAGGATCTAAAGCATCTTCAGGATATTTCCTTCTTCTTTTTCCCACTTGAGCTAATGGTGTACTGTGACTGGTTTTGTTCATCATAGCAAAATGCCCACAGAATGAAAATATATTAAGTTTCCTTTGCCACATTTACATATTCAGTACTTTTCCAAAGAAACAAGATATTTACAGAGATCCTGGAAGCGAGTGTTAGTGTATTTGGTTAACTTAAAAGAGCTTATTTAGAATGAATATAAGTAAGGTTATAGACCCTGTCTAAATATATTTGCTGTCTGGTTTATGGCATTTTGAAAGTACATCTAGTGCAATATCCAGCCTGTCCTGAAAACTGGAATTATTAGTGTACCTGCCAGCCATAGCTAGAAGAGAGCCAAGTATGGAATATCTTATGGTGGGAAGGTGCTTTCTGCACATATAGTTTGTGACTGTGTTTAAGGTCTTAGTTGCCTCAGTTCATGTCAATGTGTGGTCATACCATTCCTGCCTATTGGTCATGGCTGCTGCACAGGCATATTCACGGATAACATTACAAAAATCTTGGTACTTTGGATATTATTTTTATCTCTGATAAAGGTTTTCACGTACTTGGTGTTTGCCAGATAGGAAACTTTTATACAACACAGATCTCAATGTGTCATCATTAGCAAGAGGTAAAGTTTTATAAGTCTGAGTTTGAGGCAGTTGCAGTAGTATCATGAGTAGTGAGGTTTATCAATTTTCATTAAAATAATACAGTATATTGTGTGTGTGGCAAATAAGGCGGGAAAACTATGAGTTATGTTCCAGTAATGGCCTGTTGCACAAAGTGTGAACCTTTTTTGTCATCTTCCACTCATTATTTTGTCCAGCTTGTACACAAGGAGTTTACTGGGGGAAACAGAAGCAAAAAGATGGAAGGGGACTTTTCCCAGCAGATGTTGTGTGTGCTCTTTGAAACGAGATATGTTGCACTTTTTGGTAGTGTTCATATGAAAAGTTGAATTTCTCTAGTTTCACAAAGGGAAGTAGAGTCAATGAAAAAGCTGATGCTACTTTCTGTTTTACAGAAAAGTCTAAGTGTGGGAATGGAGAGAAGTATGGCGATTTCAAAGCCACCAGTAAATTTTACCTTTACAACATTATTTTCAACACCAAAAATAATATCTGTTCATTCAAGTGGTCATCAGTTCCACAGATTAAAAAAGTCTCAACCTGCTAATTTAGTGTCTGGACATGAAAGCTGATGCCCTTGACTTTATTATCTAACCTAATTTAGGATGTGGATGTAGCAAAGGGTATTTTTCTTAGGTTCTTATCACAACTCCTTAGGGAATGCTGTATGCATAGTAATGGGGTGCCTTGCTTTCCCAAGCAGAGTTCAGTTCAATAGAGAACTATTTCATGTGCTCTGGAGAAAAGTGTCACATTGTTCTTTATCTGTATTTTTAGGTACTGCTGTAGCACTCATTATCCTAGCTTCGGGATTTTTGCTATCAGCTCAGGTCTCGCCAAGAATCACTCTTAATCCACCAGATCCTTCACATCAAAACTCTACCTGCACAAAATACAGGTGAGATTTCATGGTCATTCATCCAATTTTCTTGAAGGTTGTTTCCAATTGATTGAGTTTTACAACTTAGTATGAGTAATAGACAATTACTCACAAAGCCTAATACAAGGAACTAAACTAGACAGCTAAATTTAAAATCCTAACTTTCCTTTGTAGAGAAAATTAGAGTTTTTGATTAAAATCTCTGAGTGTTCCTTTGGAATTTCTTGGGCTAAATAAGGTGGTTAAATGAAAAATTCCACATATACCTCTTCTAATATATCACACCTGCTACAATTTACAGGGTACACAAAGTCAGGAATATTTTATAAGGAATTTATAAAAATGCTTGCTGTTATTCATCTGCTTGTCATGTATAGCAGCTGTAAGCTGTTCAAGAAGATGTGTTCCTTGCCTGTTGTTCTCCTGAGCAGTAAAAAATATTGTTCAGATAATTGCATACCAAAAAACAATTATAATAGATGTGCAGGTTTTGACCTATTTTCCGTATGCAGTCATAGTTTGAAATAACATTACTTCTTAAGCTCTGGGGAGTTTAAGAATGTGTAATTTTCTATATTTGGTGGGGTTTGTTCACCTCTGAGTGCTCTTATGTTCATTTAGCTGACAGACTAAAAAATTCCCTATTCAGAGAGGACTAATTCAATGGTTGAAGAAATTCTTAATGATGTTCAAAATCTTTTTGTAGTAGAAATAAATATCAAGAAATGAGAGGTACACTTCTAGTTTTGTAGTGATATTGGCTAGAAATATGGTTCATGGCTTTTCTTATGCCAGGGTGATGTCTTAGGTGAAAGATTCTGAGGATCTGAAGACACAGAGAAAACTGGGGAGGGGATGGAAGGTCTTAATTGAGTGTAAATAGTTACAAATAACCACAACACAGGATACTATCAGATATAATGATTCCTGCACTGAAAATGTATATGTTTAGTTGTGTTTTACTGCAGCGTCAGCTATAATTTGCAATTTTTGAGATGGGCCTATCTACAAAATGGCGAGTAGTCTGATTAAAAGAGGTAAAGGGGGAAGATGCTCCACTTTTGGAATCAGATTACATTAAAAGAAAAATGTGAGAAGGATTTGCCTAGTACTTCAGTTAACTGTTTAGAAAGAATGTCTGGAGAGAGGAAATGCACCCTTTGCAGAAGTCATAATTTGGTATTTAATAAAGCTAGAATGGTTAATGTAACCTGAAACCGTATAAAATTCACATACAAGAAATATGGCTAGTTCAAATTAAAAACCAATGAAAAATATTCAACAGAATTTTCATGTTTGTGTTAACCACAGCCAGTCAGGAAGGAAATTTTCATGGTTTTCATGGTGTGCACTTCTGGTCAAAAGCGTGAAGAATTATAGCAGATAGTTCTCGTAAAGACATGTTGTTTCATGAATTATTTGAATACTTGTAATTTGTTGTGATTTCTGTTTCTGATATAAAATGTGCAAAAGGTTAGAGAAAAATTCAGAGGTTCTGGAAATAGAGCAATAATATAATTTAAATATTTTCATTTGAGAGTATTTTGAAATAGAAGGAGCTCTCTTTGTTTAAAGATGGAAGTGAGTGGAGGGGGAAGTAAAGAGCAATGTATGAGAAAGCTTTAGGTGTTTCTATTTTAATCTTATGCTATACTTTAGTAGAGGGACACACAAACCCCAGGAGAGCTGAAAATAATAGACGGATGCATTTGCCCACAAAGCACAGAATTAGGCTACCAGTACCCAGTACTTAAAAGATTTATACAAAAAAGTAGGGATTGGTGTGCCTAATAATAACTTTCACACTTGTATACCTAAAACTGTATAAATTTCATGCCTCAAAACCTCATCACCAAACTGTGATCCAGATGGAGCCAAAGGAAAAATTCCTTCAGCATCATGAATATTAGTATTAATTATTTCTGAAGGGTGTGACATACAAGCATACATTATATTTGACTTGGAAAAGTGGCTGTTTAAGATCCAAGTGTGCCTACTTTCTATGCACATTGTCAATAAGCTGAATGAAATATAAGATACTGGTTTTGTCACAAGGAAGTAGATGTTGTTTTAGGCATTCCATTTGGGTTAGAAGAACTTCAGCATAACATGCATGGTCTTGGAAGGAGGAGGAGGATGAGGACTGCAAACCAGAGAAAAGATGAAGGCTGAGCTTTACATTGTGACTTGCCTCTCTCTCCTTTTTGGCCTTGGAGGTATTCCCCATGGCAGTTAAAAAGTTGAATCAAAAAGATTCCCAAACCTGAGGATTTGGAAGTAAAAGTCTACTCTGTATAACATCAGTCTTGCATATTTTCTTTGCTCCTCTAAGAATAATGGTTTTACTGTACAGGTACCCACTGTGTAGGGCAGCAAGTGTTACTGTGGATACAGTTGCAAACAGATTATCAATCAAAGTAAAAGGAAGTAAATTAATGGCAGTGGTCCCTTGCTCTTTAACCCATATTTTAGCTTGTTCTAGTAAAACTGGTGGTGTCTCAGATTGCTTAGCATTATTTTATCTTGCAAGTCTTCAAGAGGTCTCAGAAAGTTTTGGAAAGGCAAAAGGCAGCAGGACTTCAGAAGATGAACACATAATGCCATCTCCCTCTAACTGCTTTTCAACATGTGCCTGCACAAATGCAGCTCATAGTTTTCTTCCTCTTATGGGTTAAAGTGCTTCTCTGAGGTGAGGTAAACTTAAAAGTCTAAACCTGTTTGCAGCTTGGGCATTTCAGAGTGTGGGGGTGTTTCCTAAATATAATTTGTGTTTGTCTGTGTTAAAATGTATTTATAAGCCATGAAAACGTCAGTAGAATTTATTTTGCTGACAGAAGTTTCACTGATACTGTGCAGAGTAAAAAAAGTGCTTTTTATGTTAGTAAATCCATTGGGTTAAAGTAAGCGTGGGTGTCCATTAAGGAACCCTTAGAGCTGCTACAAACAGTCTGTTTGCTTGTGGTTCCTTCAGATCCATATTCCTCTGCACAGACTAATTCCTGCTGCTAGAATAACAATGAAGATAGAAAGACTAGCAAATAAAGAGCACAGTCATTGCCCTAATTCAAAAAAGCATGTAGGGCTTGAGTGCTGTGTTCTCAAAGTGCTGTGCCATGCAAATGGAGTTACAGGGTACGTGTACATGGTTGCAGAAAACAAACCCGTAAGATATGCTGTGCATAAAATAAATCAAATAAATTATTTTTATTTGGTGTAGAGATGTACAATACTATAGTTGAGCAGCCAAAAAAAAAAAAAATTCATTAATCTGTGAAAAAAAAATTGAGTCATGGAAATACTGCAAATTCAGTAGGGCACTCCTTACAGCTGAAAGTGGGTGTGTATCTCACTGAGGAGAGGCAGGGTGAATGCTCCTCTCTCTCATCCATTAATCAAATTTCATTTTCATACTCAGTTGTATAAGGTTGTGTAGATATTTGCAGTGTGACCACCTGTTTTATTTGATCTTAATCTCCTCAGCAGCTGTGATCATACTTATCATCAAGGCCACAGAAATATCAAAGGTAAATTTAAGAATACAAAGCAACACTTTCCAAAATTTGTGACTCTAGAAGTGAAAAGATGAACTATCCATTCCTGTTATTATTCCAACTACCAACACGATAAACATTCCCTTTTTTACTGGGAACTTGCCTGATTCTGGAAGGAGGTTTAGGTTAAGGCATGTGTATTAGCTACCCTCCCACCTTTTCCCAATCTTTAAAGAATCAATGATGTGACTGTTTGGGACATTGAGCCATTTCTGTAAAATGACTGTGGTCCTGATGCCCTATATTCTTGCTCATTTTGTCTCCATTCGTGTCTCTCTCTGCACTTCCTGAAACTTGGTCTGCTCTAGAAGACATAATGCAAACCTGTTCTGCCTGTATTTTTCAAGTGAGTTACAATATGAAAATAGTAAATATTGTGTTAAGCTTAGGTCAACCTTCATATCTTAGGGAAATGATACCTGTGCACACAAAGTTTCTCAGAATCCTTCCTGAGCAGATTGTCTTCAGACTAATTAAAATAGTACAGGCAGTGCCAGCTGTGCTGGGCACACAAGGACTCTGTTGTTCATTTTTGAATTAGTCACCCTCACGTGGTTCATGATCCTTAGCTCATTGTGCAAATACACACCACCAAGATGAAGGCAACAATATTTAGTACTCCCATGTAGCCATTTAGTAAGATAGCTAATGGACAGAAATATATATTTTCTTTATGAATGTAGCAGAAGTGTGTAATTGTGATGAGTCCTGAAAAGCTTAGCTCACCTACTAACTGAAGCTTGTTTCATTGTATTTAATAGCCTTAGGATGCTAAGGCTATTAAATACGATAAGGTGTATTAAATACAAGTAGGTGTATTAGGTATTGTACTTTATTTTATTAAGAACTCATTGACAATCTGATTTATCAGCAAACTAGGCATTGCTATTTTTTATAATGTCGCTGTATCATGGAACCAGTATTTGTTAAAATATGACTCTATTTTTTTCTGTCTAATGTCGAAGTGCCTGAGCTACTGGTCTTCCTGATAACTGAGATTTTCAATAATAAATATAATAATGTGGTTTGGCCATTGAGGTCAGAAAATTATGAATATATAAAGAGATAAACATGTCTGAGGGTGCTTTTGCCAGCTCTTATGAAGTATAGTTAAAATTATAATAGTTTATGTAGCAGAATTGTGAAATGACCTCAACATAGTCTTGAAATTTATTAAGTAAATAATATAGTGACATTAATATAGTGACATATTGCTTGGTAATGATTTTCCCTGTGCTGGCATGTTGGTCCTATCAATCAAAACTTGTAATTTAATTTGAAATTATAAAGGATAGGAAGGAATATGTCAGTCCATGTAGTAAGCATTTTTAAGTGAATCAGAAAAAACTCCTCTCATCAATTTAAACACAAAGATCTGAAAAGTAACTTACCTGAACTATAATGTCTGAGTGCAATGGAATTCCTGTAACTGTTGCTAAGTTTTTCACATATTTTGACTCAAACCCTGTATTAGTGAGGAAACAGGGTTATTCATATAGTGACCTATTAACACTTCACATCTCTGCTAGTACTTCTAAGACGTTGCTGTTTAACAAAAACCAAAACAATGCTTAGGGAATTATTTTTTTTTTAAATCTTCCAAAGTGATGATGTTATACTTTACGTGGTCTACAGGTTTTAGTCACACAAGAATGATTTTGATCAAGTTTGAACAGGGTTTCTGTCTGATCTGCCTGGAAGCTGAGAATATAGTATCTACAGGTAGGGTCTCTTTGGAAAAGTAGTTTTGAAAACAACTCATGCTACAGAGATAGCCATTATGTCCAAAATAAAGGCATGTGTAAGTCCATTGTTTCTGTTCTTTATTGTCTGTGTTGCTCAGTTCCAGGAATAAATCAAGAAGCTCTGTAGTTGGAGGCCCTATAAATTCAGAAAAAAAAAGGATCATAAAAGACAAGAAGCAATTGATACCTCTAAGCAGGTAGATCAGGACACTTCTCATGTGATGTCAGAATTTCAGCACAGTCTGTTGCCAAGGTGTTTGTAGCAGTACTGGGATAGCCCTGATGGTCTAAAGACTAGGCAAGGTTTGTAGAGTCATCCTCATAGGGCTATGATAGGTGAGAAGAATAGTTGAACCTTCACATCCTCACCACATCTAAAGCAGAAGGAGCAAACACCAAGAGGCTGAAAACAATTTCTGTGAGGTTGTATAAATGATGTTGCATAGTTGAGGAATGGGAGCCTTTAAGAAGGTTTAAGGAATGTTTGAAGAAAACTAATCTATATATATGTGGCTGGGATATCAGAAAGGATAAAGATTTAGGGCTGGTCTGGAACTTTAGAGAGGGCACTGAAGAATCATCTCAGTGGAATAGATGGAGCAGGAGCCTGATTTGAAGATGAGAAAGGGTTGATCATGCTTGAACATATCTGTGATTTAGATCTGTTGGAGTATCTGTGTGGTAAATTACAGAACTGCAATTAGCATCCAAGTACTGTGATTATAAATTATAGCTTTTCCTTATGGACACCACTAAATAGGTGCATGTGTTACCTAACAGAGTGTTGGTAGAACTTAGCAAACAAACTTTTGTCACTTAGTCTCTTATAATAGCAGAAAAGTGCTCTTGAAGTTCAACTAGATTTTTCTCATTCTTTGTTAATTGTATTTCCTGTGTTCCAGATACAACAGCTGGAAGTGGTACCTGCAGTTAACACACATTTTAACTGCTTAAAGCAACCCCTATATTCTTGTCTAGTTATATGTAACCTGAATATAGTGCTTCACTTCTGGAAGCAACACAGGAACCATCAGAAATACAAAGAAAGGCTTGATTTCATGCTTGAGGTGCAGTGAAGCCTGTGCAAACAGCACATGCCCTCAGGCACAAGCAGCAGGCAGTCTTAAACATGGTCCTGGTACCTAACTGAGATGAGTTTGTGTATAAAAATGAAGTAAACCATTTGTCAAAAACCCCCTAAGATTCTTAGTTATATATCTGGCTGAAAGTATCAATATCCTAACATGTCAACAGAGCTGATAAGTCTACTGCAGTATTTGTCCAAAAGTCCTTGGTTTGATTTTTTGTTGTTGTTGAACTCAACACCTTGGCTGTTGGATTCATCCATTGCCCATGTCCCTTGGTGAGTCCAGCTGAGTAGGCCTGGCCTGACCAGTGATACTGAGCTCAGCTGACTTGGCCATTTTCTCTTGGTCGAGGCTGGAGGAAGAGACATTGTCCTGTAGATAGAATACAAGAACAGAAGCAAGGAAAGCTTGATCCCAGCTTGTTGTTGTTCTGTAAGGAGATGGAAAGGAACTACACTGCCTGCTAAGTCAGGCAGAGACTGTGTATATAGCCAACTGTGAGAGCAAAGAGTAACCTGAGGGTAGGATGAAAGATTCACCTGGCCTAGGATCATGCTTCCAGTGTGGCAAACAACAAGCTGGAAATAGGAGAAAGCAGCACAGTCAAAGTGACATTCCTTTCAGCCTACAATGATTTGCAGCTTATATTCTCTCTGAGTGGAATGTGCTAATCCACAGCAGGTACTGCAAGAGCCTCCTGTCCCTACACTGAGCCTTTCCTGCCTGAGACAGTTTTTATTGTTTCTGCAGTTCTGTGAGGAAAACTGACTTCAGGAATATGAATATTTGCATCATACAGAGCAGGAGCAGTGGGTTAAAAAACCTCACAACAGTGGAATTTACTCTGTGGATATGACAGGACATGAGCAAAATGTCTTGCATACATCTCAGGTTGGAAGGGACCCATAAGGAACATCAGGTCCAACTTGCAGGTGGCAGATCTATCAGATTTTCCCATAAAAAGCCTTCTTCACATACTTGGGCTGATTCTGCAGCATGTACTCAGTGTGAATGCTGAATCTGAAAGAAGTGGAAAGAGTCTGTCCACAAAAACAGTCTGTATTTGGGGATGTTTTGATACTGAGTGGCTGTTCTGCTACTCATGCAGGAGAGTATTATGAAAACAGGTGCTACATTCTGTACAGCTACACAGTCCAGAGTACATTATCAGGTTCAGTTTGCTGACAGTAGGAACGTACAAAAAAATTACATTTTGTAATTGGATAACAGAATATGGAAAGCAAAGTTGAAAGTTCTTTAAAATGTGACAAAAATGAAAATTGATTAAATGTTTTGAATTGAGGTTCAGCTTGAAAAAGTCAAAATAGTGTGAGAAAAAGAGCAAAGGCACTGGGCAGAGGTCTTTTAGTGCTAAATCACAACAAAAAGTGGCAAGGGTAAACTTGCAGCTCAAGTTACAAGACTGCTGAGAATTGTAGGAGAGTCATTACTTACACGGTCATTTTGCAAATTTAAACTGCAAAATGTAATGATGAAACAAACATAACTATGGAGTTTTCTAAGCAGGGGGAAAAAGCAGTTATGAACCTTTCATCAGCACCTGGAGAGTTGCTTTGGCAGGTCAGAGATTTTACTCAATATTTTTAGAGACTGCATTAGAACCTAGTAAACTGCACTGTTAGAAAGGAAGAAAACAGTAATTTTCGTATCAAGAAAAATGTACACAACTAGTCAATTAGTAATTCATCCATGTAGTGTAAGATCTCTGTGAGACAGGATGGCATCGTGGCCTTTGTGATAACCTCTAACCTCAGGAACAGTTAATCAGGCAGGCTGATCCAGAGCAGAGGGTTCTGAAAGCTGCTGCTGCTCAGGTTCGCAAGAAATTGCTGTGAAAGGACCTCAGAATTGCTGCTGTCAGTCTTTCTAGATATCAGTTTTTCCTGTGTTGTTGGATGAAGGGGATGTGTGTTGAGTGTGCTGGGTTTGATGGTGTTTAAGGTCCTCCCCAAACTAAATTATTCTACAATATCCAGGAAAGCCAGAGGATCAGCTGAACTAGCAGCCATGCAGACAGACACTGGTTGGATGAAGGAGGCATGTGTTGAGTGTGTTGGCAGAATCAGTGAGGAATTGCAGGGTTGGGGATATCTACTCTGCTAACAATCAGTCAGCTCCTCAGTAAACATGCTGTAATGTTTAAGCAGGAACCCGGAAATCCCATTCCATGGCAGTTCCCCATAAACTGAGAAGCCAGGCTGGGCTGCTTTGTTCTGTTGAGTTCATACCACTGATCTGCAAAGAAGCTGGGCATTTTTGGACTTCTGGAGCCTGAGAGTCCTGGTTGTTGTTATTCTGCCTGATAGGCTGAAGCATCTGAAGTCTAGACACTTGCCTGCTCCTTGGGTTGCCTAGGAGGCCAGCTGGCAGGCAGGGAGTGAAACAGGCTCATTGCAAAACCTTTCTTCTGTAATGCTGCCTGGTTTCATCAAAATCAAATCATCTCTCTCAGGTATTTCAATCTTGAATTGTCAGTCTTACAGACAACCATCCTTCCTGGGAATTTTGAACTGGCTTTTCATAGATGAACTTGTTTTCAAGACACTAGCTCATAAACTTAGCACAAATATAAATGTCTCATGATAACTAGAGGAAGCATATCTGCTGTTTATAATTGGATGCAAATTTCCTTTGCTACCATGATATCGGAGAGTATTCTTTTATGGAACTTTCAAGGCCATAACTGATCTCTGGTATGGATTTGAAAAATTACCAATATTTTTAAAGATTCATCCTCTGACATATTTCAGCATACATATAGATAGGACAGACAAGGTACTTCTGAGGACAGGAATAAGCTCTGTAGGAGATAGTTTCATGTCAGTAAGTATTAAATTGTGCATTTCTTTTCCTAGTATATTCTATATCCTGTACTATTTATATCACTATGAGCATGTATGTCAGAATATGTGCTCAATTTCAAATTGTTTAAATCGTTTAGCAAATAGTAATGGGGCTAGAGGGAAGAAGAGCATAAACCTGAAACTACTATATATTTTTTTTTCTAGAGTAAGCAGCCTCATCACATGTTTTTGATTGGTTTTTAACTGTTTCTTTGAAAAAAAAATCTTCCTCACTTATTTCATGCTGCATCTTCTGTTATCATTAGACTTAGTAACTGACAGAGATTTCTTCATTGTGTTATGAAACAATTGTAATATGTACATGCTGGGTTTTGGAGGAGAAAACACTGGTCTTCATCTTGGAAAAAGCAATGACCATGTACCTCATCAAAGGCAACATAAAATTATATATCAGTGATAAAACAGGGCACAGAAGAATGCTAAACGTTCTGAATAGCAACTGCCTAGTCTTAGTCTGCTGGGAGTTAGATTTAAAATGGCTTTAGGTCTTGTGTGTTGGATTTCTGTGTTTCCTCTGGCATAAATTAGTCTTGTCTCTAAAATCTGAAGTCAGTCTGATTGTATGAACTCACTATATAGGTAATGACAGGAAATCCTAGCCCAAACCTAAAGGATTTATGGAGAGCTGTTATTTAACTGTTCAATCTGAAAGATAAACTTCAGAAAAGTCATGGAAAATAATAATTTTAAGTTATTTAAATTGTTATGAGTAACTCTGTATAACCTCTGACATTTGGCAAGACCTGAAATCCAGCAGCCTTATTATGTTGAATGCCAATGGCAAGACCAGTTGGATTTGATGGTGTTTAAGGTCCTTTCCAACCTAAATTATTCTACAATATCCAAGAAAGCCAGAGGATCAGCTGAACTAGCAGCCATGCAGACAGACACTGCAAATATCTCAATTTTTTTTCTGGATGAGAGGGAGGAATAAAAAAGGTATCTTGTGCTTCCCACTCAACTGGTTGCTGATACACAGCACTCTACATGAGGTTACATGGAGTTACCCAGCAGGATGGAACAGACAGTGCAAATTCAGCTCTGCTGTTCATCTCTGCATTGATTCTTGTGAGGACACTGAGGGAAACCAGGAGGTGTTCTGATGCCTTAAGTTTTAGCTTTCATGTTTTTCAGATTCTGTGCTGACCAGGGGTGTAGTTCTGAGCCTCATATTAAGTGTTAGTAAGCTCTCTTCACAGAGTAGGTAGATAAAACAAATCCTTTTCCTGCTGAAGATCAAAGACAACTGTTACAGGTTTTCAGGCTCAAAAGCAATGGTGGACTGAAGAGAGAAAACAGGAAGGATGGGACTTCATAATCTGAAGCTGTAATTGTACAATTAAACCCCAATATGCAAGTGGACCCAAACTTACAGAAGTCTAAGACCTCGTGACTGGTGGTCTGTTTTGTGACCATTTTAGGTCCATCTTGGGTGTAGCCCTGGCCAGGCTCTTGTACTGCCCAAGGTGTTTCCTTTAAGGCCTTTTAATGAATGCCTGCTTTATTCTCTAGCTCTGTCCAGTCTCTGTTTCAGGTCAGCCTTCACAAGGCATCAGTTCAGATCCTGTCTTGTCCTCTGTTGGCAACACCATAAAGATGACACTAATCACTGTGTCTTTTTAGAAATTTGTGTTTCTTACAGGCACTTTGATAACATAATCTCAGTGGAAAATGTTCTATAGTTTGAAAATCATATGTCACAATCCTGTTTCATATCATGAGATTCTTTTCAATATAAGAAAATATTGCATATATTTTTGTATTATTATTGCATACTTGAATACATTTGTGATTTCTAAAAATTTTTTCATTCACTTGCAGTCTTCTGTTCCTGTAAACTCTTTTGGTCACTGCCCATTGATGTACTAATATCAATGTAACAAAATGCAACAAAGTCTCACTGCTGTCATAGTGGTATTGTCCTTTCCTTTGAAAATTGCTAATTGCAGAATTTCAATTTTCTCATTTATCTTTGCAAGAGAAGAAATGTTTACTACAGTTAGATAAAATGATTGAATTTTATCTGAAAGTTTTGATTCATCTCCCATGTAAAAATATTTTCTGCAGTCTATATCTCAATTGAGAGCAGATTTAATGCAGCTTTCCTAATTAAAAAACCCCACACTGTTTAGACTGGAATTTGACCAATCAGTTAAGGAGAGGAATGTGTGTTTAAAATAGATTTGTATTCTAAATGTAGACAACATAGAAATTCTGCAGTAATTTAATAATTTAGAAAGAACACAATAGCAAAGACCACACTTTTCTGAAACTTGGGAGAAGTAGGAAAATCCAAATGGCTACATTTTCTTAATGCAGTGCAAGCCCTTTTTTTTGCCATCTGCTATGTGAGTTGGTCTTATAATTCTTTTAGAAACATTATAATACAAAGAATTTGAATAACTGGATTTTAAGCATAAACTTTCAGACTTTTTATGTCCATATAATCTGCTTTACTGTTTTAGTTTCTTGAGACTTTGTTTTACAGTTACTTTTACTTTTTCTCATAATGATAAATTAGTTTAAGCAGTATATTCCTTAATTTACGAAGTCCTTGTTGTGGTACAGATACACACTCAGAAAAGATGATCTCCTTGATTTTGTTGTTACAGGAGTGTATGTTAAAGCTACTTTGGTCACCTTATTTATATGTTTCCAGATGCTGCATTTCAAAGTTGAATTTTATTTTCAAATTCCAGACTTACTCTATGTTTACAGTTCCTAATTTTTCTATTTTTACTGCCTAAAGTTATCCCTTAGATATATCAGGGGCTTTACAGGTGACAATGTGTGTCTGAATCTGAAATGGCTTCCAGAGAAGATAAATACCTGTGTAGTTTAATCACAGGAGCAATGAGTGAGTGTTTGCAAGCAGCTCTCAGGTAGCTTGCACTGCGTGGGGAGCTTTGGAATGACATACCTCCATCACATACCTCCATCCCCATCAGTCAGATGTTAGAGACAGATTTTAGACTGACTCCTCAGTGAAGTATCTGTGGGCCCCTTGATGTCTAGGCTGCCAGTAGAGTCAGTGGGGATGTTAGTGCAGCCAGTGGTATCTAGAGAACAGTTTTGCTGTCTAGTCACTTGAACAACTAAGAGAATGGCATTGAGGAAACTTTGCCTGAATGTTAACATCTCATGCTTATTGAGACTCACAAGGAAATCAGAGACAGAGCTGACAAGTGTGATGCATGGGAATAATCTGCAAGAGCACTGCTCACTGTGCAGTGACGGGTAAGAGGCAGATGGGATATTTTTGGGCACTAGATGCCTGTATGTGAATTGCCTCCATTTGACATAATGGCTCCTTCTGTCGAATGTAGTGGAAATTCAGGTACTGAGTTTGCTCATGGAGATATGTGGTATTATGATCTCTGGCTTACTCACATCTATAGATGCCCAAATTCTAGTTTAGTTGTTAGGTATGATGTATGATAGCACAAGGGGAAATGACTTCAAACTGAAATAGAGTGTTCGGATTAGATCTTAGGAGGAAACCCTTTAATTGTGAAGGTCATAAGGCACTGAAGCAGTTGCCCAGAGAACTTTTGGATGACCCATCTCTGGAACTGTTCAAGGCCAGGTTCTGAGCAACCTGATCTAGTGGAAGGTGCCCCTGCCCATGGCAGAGGGTGTTGGAACTAGATGATCTTTAAGGTTTCTTCCATCTCAAACCATTCTATGATTCTATGGTGATTCTTTTTCTTCAACTCCAATCTTTTTCAATTAAAATCTATTCAATTAAATTTTTTCAATTAAAATTTATTCTATGAATGAATTCTCCTACAACCTGATCAGGTGTCACAGGGTAGATGCAGATGGACTACTAAAATGTGTTACAGAAGAGGGTGAAAGCAATTTGTGATGCTTTTTAGAGAACCTATTTGTCTTGTCTCCAACACTGACAACTTAACTATGTGCATTCCAAGACTTATTAGAAGATACTGTTGGTTTTGATATCCACAAATGAATGAAATGTCGCTTAAATATTTATTCTTTTCTCTTTCAGTTATTGCAATGGATGTATGTTAGATCCAGACTGTGGTCTCTGCTACAAATTGAATAAATCAAGTGTGGTTGAGTCTTCATGCATTCCTGTTGATAAAGATTCTACAATGAAAGCAGCTTGGGGCAGGTATGTCACTTGTCAAGATTTTTTAGCCTTGTGCTCTACAGAGAGTGTATTTTATGCTATTGAGAACCATTTTGGTTTTATAAAAAGTGTTAAATTCTTAATATGTTCGGGAAGAAGAAAATAACTTGGCATTGTCAAAAATAGGTGATTACTTCCTAACAATAAATTAAAGCCTTGACTCTGGTGTGTGCAGACCTTTTGGTGTAGTCTGTCACTTAGGAAGCATGGCAAAAGTACACTAGAAATGAGGAAAATTACCTTTCTTTAATGTTTTTCATTCCTTTGAAGTGGCATATTCCCCAGTTATATACTTAAAGCCCTCTGAATTAATTTTCTTTTAAAATGCATTAATTAAACCACACTTTTAATGTTGGCCTATGAAAGAAACAATTAGCTGAATACACTAAAATTAACAAAATCTGAAAAGTTCAAATGGTCAAAAGCATGGGGTTTGGCCACAGATTTCTGTGGTTCTGTGCCTGAAAGTGATGTCATGCTGTATGTTGCACTTGAGTGTAAAAACATGTGCATTCATAGGTGCAACTGCAAAATATATCACACTTCTTCCTTAAGCAGCACAAAAATTTCCTGTGAAGTCACAGCAACTTTCAAGTTTTCTGAAGTACCGACTATTCCTAAGAAATAGTTTTGTGAGTTGGAACATTGTCTTGTAGAGGCTTTATGAATACTTCAGTAATGATTAGGGCTTGGGTTAGGGCTTAGAATGGTTCAGAGCCACAAGGGAATTATGTAATTACTTCTGATAAACTACCTCGACATAATTCATCTCAGCCACCCACACACCATGAACATACTTAGGGAACAGGCAAAGGTTTGTGTGGTGGTTTGGGCCTCTTTTTTTCTTTTTTTTTTTTTTTTCAACTTTCATGCATATTTCTCAGAATTTAAACCCGACTGTCTTAACGGCACTGAGTCATATTGGACAGAGGTTGAAAAGTATGAAAATATCTCCTAATTGTAGAATCATTAATTTAAAATTACTCTAAAATGGCCCTCATTTTGATTTCAGTACCATTAAGCTTAGTAATCAATTCCAGGTACAGAAAAGAGAAGCTTATTTTTTTTGTAATCCTAATTTAAAAGCACTGTGATCATTTTGGAGCTATTACAGTTAATAAATAACTGTGAAAACTACAAAATCTCATCTGACCTGACGGTTCTGTGACTAACTTCAATGTCACATCATGGAGCATACCTTGCATATTGCCTGATACCTGATGTGATCTGCAGCATGCGGGCTCATATTTGTAAGGTAACAGATGTCTCTTTATATTCCAAGTCAACATTCATTTCCTATATGCTGTAGTTTTAAGTAATTTGTCTGTAACTAGCAGAATCACACTAGAATGCAGAAAGGCACACATGCAAACAAAAACTTGTTATGAGTAGTTGATAGATGAAATTAAACTTTATTTCATTAGTCAGTGCTATTGTTTAACATAGTAAATGTGGACATAAGCAATTTTTTCATATTCATGATTCAGTCTCACATAGACTCTGCTGTACAACCTATTGGAGCAAATTAGATAGGGAAAAAGAAATATTTCCTTTTCATATTGCAAATTTCCATGTGCAAGAATTCCACAGCATGAGTGCCCTGCTTAAAAACCTTCATGAGGAAATGAAAGTATTTTATATATGTTATATTGGTAGTCACCGTTATGAAAGTCCTGCCTTAAGAGGGAAAAACAATAAGATATCCACATTTCTTTTTCTAAATATTCATCACCATTTCTAGTGTTTATTTCATTAATTTCTCTCTTGCCTCCACCTGGTCTGTGTAATCAGACAGTTTTCAAAAAGCTGACCCTTCAAGCTGTGAAATGTCAGGTGGTGCCTTCTGTGCCTTCCAAGCCCTGTGGAAGAGGGAAGCATTTTGCCTTCTCCTTTTCCTTCTGCTCCTCCTCCTCACAGATACATGTATTTCTGCTTACTAGCCCAGGGGAATTCCCCATAAATTTTTGTTTCAATGGGCTCACATTCACATACCAGCCCCCAGCTCCGTTTGCTCAAATCCTGAGTCGGCTTTACAGCAAAATCAGTCCCACAAAGCCATAGGATTTCCCTGCCAAGGGAAGATTGCTGCAGGGAAAACAGTGTACTTACATCCCTCGTTGTGTCTCAGAGAGCCAGAGGCATCTGTAACTCCCTGGCAGCACTGGGAGAACAAGTGCCTGAGAAAAACTAACAGCACTGGTGAAGGGAATTGCCGCCTGTTCTTTCACAAAGTTACTTTGTCACAAACTGGACATACAGGGGCAATTACTTGAAAAATACACAGCATTATGGTGATCAGAATGTAGTACAGTAATTTGAAAGATGATTTTGTGAGCTATGGACTGCTGATAACCATAATTATCAGCAGCCTCTTTTGTTACTCTTGTGTGTCCTGGTGGCTTCATGCCATCCGGTATTAGATGAATGAGTTTAAATGGCTTAAAACCTCCAGGGTTATGCTTGGCTCATGGAAAATTTTGTCATTAATTTTGCTCAGGAGAGAAGAAAGATCTGAGCTATTTGTTTGGGACTTGTTGGACCTCAGATGTCTAAGCATTAGCAGAAGCAGCAGCTCTCATGATGCTGATGCAGGAGTTAGAGAAACAGCTTCTCCTGGACTCAGACTGACAATGCCATGCAGAGCATTTTACTGCTGCTGTGATCACATCTTGTTTTTGATTTTCCTGCTGGAAAGTTGGGAGCTGCAGTCATCTGAACCCCAACTGTCCTGACATTTACTCAGGGGCTTATCTATTCCTGATGTGTAACCTATCACCAAGGTGAGAGGTGCTCAAAAGCACTAACAGAGAAGGCCATGTCATATATTTTTTAAAGCTCTCTGCAGCCATGCAGACTGACATAGAAAACTTCTGTTTATGTATTTATAGTTTCACACTGTTTTTCACCATTGGTCCCAAGGTACTTTGATAACAGTGATGTAGCGGGCAATGCTTTGACTGTTACCATGAAATACTGGAATGCATTTTATTTCCAAGACATTTCCCCAGTGCCAGCCAGGTGTACTAGATACCACCTCCATTGTTAATTGCATTTATTTGGTTATGGTATGTTCTACATTGAGAAGTTGTGGGGAGGGGAGGGAAGAGAGCAGAGATTTCAGTCTCCTGTGGCTGCCAGCAAGGCTGTTTATGTTGCTGTGGTTGTCATAGAAACCCAGGGAGACAATTAAAGCATCCACATATTTTTCAAGAGGGATGTAGCGTTTGGGTTCTGTTGAATGTTGGGAATTCGGTGGCTGGCAGCGGCCCTGGGGGAGAGAGAGAGACTGTGCAAGAATGAATCTGACCGAGTCCAAGTCAGAGCTTAAGCAGCATGGGTCATGTGCAAGGGTGTGCCTGTAAGACCAGGCATGTACCACAAGCAGTAGAGATGTATTTTTCATTATTTAATCAGTTACATAAGCATGACTGGTATTAGAATAACACAGAGGAGTGTCTTGCACAGGGCACCAGTGCAGGCAGGTGCTTTGCTGCCCTTGGTGTTTCTGAACCAGTTTACAAAGTAACTGTTGACATGAAAATCTTGCTGCCTCCATCTCTGCCCAGGGATACATAAAGGATGGCTCCAAGACAGTGAGCAAGAATATTCTTAAATTATTTACTT
This sequence comes from Illadopsis cleaveri, assembly GCA_013399915.1. Classification (NCBI taxonomy): domain Eukaryota; kingdom Metazoa; phylum Chordata; class Aves; order Passeriformes; family Timaliidae; genus Illadopsis; species Illadopsis cleaveri. Next base: position 1,063,750 of record VXBB01020437.1, on the reverse strand, counting down.
TGTAGTAAAAGAAGAGCTGCATCTTTGCTTTCAGTGTGGTCTCATGGTTCTGCATTGGGACTCTGTTTTTCAAGATTTAGGGAAGTTTTGCACTTAACAGTAACACAGAAAGCCTTGCAGTTCTGTTCTTCATAAACATTGAATTTCTTCATGAACATTGAATTATGAAATCCTCGTGAATTTAATAAAAAGCATTATCTCACTTGTACATATGGGGATGCAATGGGAAGGTTCCAGTATGAAGCTCAGGTGGCACAACAAAGGTCATGGGCAGAGTCCCTCTCAGCCAGGACAAAATGAGGAAGTGATTGCTTTTAGTACTGTGCTTTCTGACCACAACCCAAAACTTAGGGTTTTCCCCTAAAATTACAATACTCCCGCAGTACTCAGAGAAATTTCTCTCTTTAAATTTCTCTGTGTAATTGCAATACTTCTAAAGGTCAGCCAAGAATTAAGAAACTTTAAATTGCATTACTACCCTTACAGTTGAAAGAATAACTGCAAGGGAAGAAGGTACTTACAGTGCCTTGATGTGACATTAACCTTGACATGAGTATGTTGTCAAGACAACAGCAGGCCCACAACTGAGCTAAAACACTCTCATGAGCAACTCTGAGCAATCTTCCTCTGGAGAGAATGATGTTGATTTTATACAGTAAACAATTATGAAGAAATAATAACATCATCATCAGATCAGACACAAGCCTAGAAGCCATCCTGTCCACAAAATTAGCTGGCAGGTCTCCACAGTCCCCGAAGGAGAACTATTGGGAACAGAAATCTATAAAGAGAGAGGAGCTGAGTGATTTGCTTTTTTCAGCCATTTTTATTAACTTTGTTAGAGGAACATCTCCCTGCCAGGGGACTTTAATGTTTCATGGAGAGTCCTGCTTTTCTCAATCTAAAGAAGCACTCCCCTCTCTAAAGGCACTCAGTGCAAAGGCAAGAGTGCAGAAGAGCTCTGTCTTTGGGAAGCTTTGTTTTCCTCTAGCCAGTGATCTCCTGAGCATCTTCCTTCCATGTAAAATTAATGGCATGTTTGCAGATGCTCAGTAATGCTGTTGTGTTTGACTATGTGCCTGTTGCTCATATCTGCTAGTTTGCTGAGGGGTTCAAATGTGTCTTGGAAACCTGTTTGGGGGAAAAGTGAGTTTAAATTGCCTGTGCAGTGAGAGGAAGTGGGTCAGGCAGGCAGTCAAACCCTCTTTCCCAGCTTCAGGAATGTGCCTAATGACCTTGGCATTTGAGCCTGGATGCTAACTAGATTCCACTGGTTAGAAAAAATAAATTCATGGGAGTACATTAGTAACACAGGGGCTGATGGGGGAAGGGCCCTATCTTTCCGTCACATCCCGAGATCTTGCGAGCGCCTGTCCCTATCTACCACGCATTAGCTGGGTTCTCAGACAACAGATTGGTTTATGTCCAACAGAGGACATGCCAATGTCTGTCACAGCCTCGCGAGTATTCTGGGGAGCTTTACATTCATGCAGCGCTGCCTGTTGTCTAATGCATAGCAGATGAGACTCCTAAAATTATTTGAATATTTTTTCTTTGTAGGAACATTAGATTTTTCCAAAAATACCGTGTTACTCTTCCCCCCTGTAGATAAAGACAGACATGTAAGTTCATTACACTTGTTTTGCATCATGACAGATACATTTGTAAAAGTTCCTGTGACTGGTTCACTAATGCAAAAAGAATGTATGTGTGTATTTACGCATTTGAAGACTTAGAATCTGTTTTCAGTACGTCATGTACATTACGGACCTTTGCTGTTACCATGGAAAGATTAGCCCCAGAGCTATCTTTCAGGAACTAAGCACTCTGCTGTCCATGGGAAGACGTGGCTCATTTTGTCATGCAGAAAGTATTGGTAGAAGATTTTATTCCTGAAATGATTATTTGAAACCTTTCTGTAAGGGTCTGCATTGAAAATTCATGCTTAATTCAGCAGTAATTAGAAGAGAAACCAGTATTTCTCTTTACCAAGTCGTCAGATCAATAGATGAAGATTATACATGGGATTATGATTCTCATATTTACCATGTAAAAAACAATAGTAGAGGGAGTAAATGATTCAGGAAAGTAGCAAGATCAAGATAATATTCACATCTGCATGTATTTTGGCAGCACTCAGAAAAGTTGTGATTATAACCAGTAGTCTTAGAAAAATCTCTTGATGGACAATATGGTAAATGTTGGCTAAATTGAAATATTCTTACCTTCAGTAGGAACCAGAACATAAAATGCCCCCTCTCTGCCTCAATATTGTTTAGAAAAGAAAATCAAGATATATGCAGAATTATATTCTGATTATCTTCCCCAGTGCTAGTAAGTATGAAAATCTGGATCATCTGGGTGACAGGGCGCAATCCTATTTGTCCTGTTTGATTAGGAGTATGTACTTCCGCACAATAATATCTAATATGCGTTAGTGAGGTGTGTGAAAACAGAAATTAAAAGAAGATCTGAGACTGATTACAGTCTTTGTCAGCCAAAAGTGAGGCACGAGGTCTTTCCTGAGAGGAGTTATCAGACATGTTATCACAGTCCAAAGATTGCATGTACCAGTGTGATTTATAAGAGGGATGTAGAAGAGGAACTTAAAAAAATCTCGTAAGCATTTTTTAAAGCCATTTCTGCCAACTGGCAAGAGCAAAGAGGAAAAATGGAATGATAAAGTAATATAGAATACTGTGTTTTTAATCCTTGATGAGCCTGTCTTATTGGTGATGCAGGAGTAGGTAGTAAAATAAGTGGAATTTTAATGTTCAGATCCTTTCAGCCACTCTTCCTGCTCAAATCTTTAAGACATGACACTTTAAAATTATTTTAAAAGGAAATTATTTCATGGTGGAGCTGAGAACCATTAAAAGCTCCTTTTAAGCATATATAAAGATGGTGAAATCTATATATGTACTGAAATATTGTAAGGGTGTAATTAAATAATTGAGGGTGGAATTTTATTATAACTTTAATAGAAGATAGTCTTGTCTTTTTTTTTTACTGTTTAACTTGCTAAAGAGGGAAGACTTTTTTTAGTTGTTGTTATTACATAACAATATAAATATAAATTATATTTTAATTTAATGCCTGTACAAATAAGCTATTTTGTATATTATAGCTGCATTTTAGGTCTAAAATAGTGAGCAGAGCAACATGATAATCTAAACTGAAATTATTTACATTTCTTTCAGATAATTACTTAAGAATTACTATTAATAGCCCTAACACAATATTTCTGCTCAGCCAGTGGCAAATTCTGGATGTTTGAAAAGCCTTGTTATGTAGTGAGTGTGTTCTGACTGGGAAACGTTTAGTTTTTGTGCTGAAGACAGAATTTATTTGTTGGAGACAGCCAGCACAAAACAGGATTTTAAGGCAGGACTGGTTAGTTTCAAACATCGTTCGTACATTTGTTCTCTACCCATTCCTTTTTATTGCACTTTGCTGCTAAACATGCCTCTGGATCTTACTCCAGGTTACTAGTTAAAAGGCATTCTGGTAGGAAATGCCAACTGCAATTTGGGTTACTTGGTACAACTACTTCAGGTGCTTGTAGCATTAAGGTAATTGGAATATAAAAACAAAAGTGGCCTGTGAGCTAAAACATTATCTATCAAATGCTGATGTCTGGAAAAATTGTGTTACTTAAATGGAAAAATATTTGAGTCAGTGCTCTTCATTTTAAAAGTGGTCCAAAGAAGAAGATGGTATGGTGTTCAAAATTTAAATATACATCTGCTGAAGAAGCAAGCTTTCAGTTTTTTTCAGTCATTCTCTGGTCAGCTGAAGGGGAGCTAAAAGGAAAATATTCTTGTTCCCTATTTAAAAAGCATGTTTGCTCCTAGCTGAGAAAGGACATAGGAAAGCGAAGGAGAAAAAAAAAATGCCAGCGTGCATGAGAGTCAGTCTTTCATCAGTGTGCTTGGAATATGAGGATAATTCCTGCAGCTTTTCTCTCTCCCTTATGAAATGTACGTTAGAGAGTCTTTTATTGCCCATAGGAGCCTGCTGCTAATTAGCTTCTCCAGCTGCTCATCTTCTTAGGGACAGATTGCGAGACGTCGGTGCCTCACTGCTGGGGCCGTGTTGCAGCAGGGGCAGAGCACAGCCCTGCTCTGCTCTTCCAGGGGAGCTGAGAGGGGCAGAGCAGAGTGTGAGCATGCAGGGAGCTGCTGCTGGGAGAGAGATGGGGATTTCCCCTTCTGCCTTGGAGCCGAGGAAAGGGAACTGACTCATATTTGGGGGCATGTGGATTTTTTTTTCTGAGGGGAGAATTTCTAATAATTGTTTTTTCACGTTAATTTGGTTATTGACTCTGAAGTTTGAATTTAAATAAAAATAATTTGTGAAGACTGTCTCAGCAGATTCCTTTAGGCTTTTACTGTGAAATGGGTTTGCTAAAATTAAGTTTTCTCTCTTTGGAGGGTGGAAAATATTTTGGAAAGACCCATGGGGTAGAGGATTTTTACTGATAAACACCATTCAACAGGGCTGAATCCAGACTTCCATACAGCAGCTTGTACCTTTAACAGCATCCCTAATCCACATCTACATACCTTTATTCCATAATAATTCAATAATCACAACATTGAATACAGTAAAATTTTCATATCTTTCCTTCTTAAAATAATGAAATTTTTGGAGTATTTTTTTTACTGTTGAGGGAAAATAAATCAATACACTTCTGCAGTAGGACTGTTGAATAACTCAATATGTTTGATAAGTTTAAGTCATAGAAATTACTGTATGTGCTGTTTGCATGTGTGGTTCTTTTCCTTGAGAACGGAGGCAGTAACATCAATCCCTCACTGGCACAAGATAAACTGGAATTATTGATTCCTTTGATTTAAAGTCGTGACCTTACTTTAACTCAGCTTGTTGCTTAGTACAGGCTAGGAAGGGGGCAGTCTGTGAGGTGACAGGTCATACTTCTCAACAGCAGCACTTTGGGCATTTCTTCTTCCTTGCAGGATGCACAGACTTCCTTTTGTCCTGTAGCTTTCCACAGCTGTCACATTAGCTTTGCGTACATAATATAAGGGATGAGTTTGAGGTTCTGCACGGTTATTGAGTTCTTCAGACCTGTGATTCAGATGGGGTGTGTTCCTGTTTAGTATATTTTCTTGGAAAAATAATTATTGTTCAAAAGCACTTATTTATGTAAAACTCTTTTTAGATGCCATGAAAGATAAATGATTTCTTTGATTTCTGCTGACTTCTTTGACTGTCACATCCCAGACTATTGAGTTGCATATAACAATGAAGACTTTGGTACCCCAAATTCATAAATTTCATAAAATAGAGATACTGTAACCACTTACCATTTACATAGTTTATAAAATTCATTAGATTAGGCATGGGTATTCCACCTGCCTGCACAAATCAAAGCAGAGCAACACTCTATGTTAAGTGCTCGCTCTCACAAATCAGGCATGAAATAGTTACCTTGTTTTAAGTGTTCTAAGGGCTCCATTTTCAGTTACAACATTAATGATTTGCAGTGAATTTTAGGGCTGACAGCAGAGGAATCTTCTTTGGAGCGCTCTGTTGGGTGATTTAATTTAGAGCCTCCCCGGTGCAGCAGGGATGGGTGGGTATGCAGTGCCTCATTCCCCTTCTGAAACAGGTTTGTCTGAGCTTTTTAGGGCAGAGCTATTGCCACCTACTGGAATCAGGGAAAAGCTCTGTTTAAAAAATACTGTTCCACCATCTATTTGAACCAACGAATGCATGATCTCAAATATTGTCTGGTTAGATTTCAGTTGTGATGGCAAACAGTTGCTGGCAGTAGTTAAAATGTAGTATTTGTGTCTAAATTGCTTTTACAGAAAACGACTGTCACAGTTCAGTACTTAGATGGAAGGTTATGGTGGTCAAAATGTTATTGTTCGAACTATTGAAATGTAAACTTTATATGTATGTCAATAACTAGAAATTAAATAGAGCAGGGAAGTGCTAAAAGGCATGCTAATGCATGTAATACTGATCTCTGTTTTAAACTCCTTGCCCTTATGTGGTTTTTTGTCTCAGATTCAACAAGAAAAGCAAATTCACAGAGTTCCCCCCTGCTTTCCTTTTGTTTCAGTAAAAATTTCCAAAGGATTGATACTTTTTTCTCTCTTCAGTTCCCACTGAAATATGTGGTTAACTAAGGTTTTAAGGTATTAACAGCGGTATGGAAAATCATTTCTGAAGAGTCCTGGTTTGGCTGGGAGGCACAGGATCTGCTGCCTGAAATAAGCAATAAACTGTCTGTAAAGCCTCAGCAATGTGCCTGCAGCCACAGAGCAGACCCAGGTTGTGTTGGAATTGTGTCACCACATGCCATCTGTGGTTTGAGTTTCGGGTTTGGGTGGGATTTGCTTTGTTTTTCTCAATTGATCTATAAAATCTGGCCATTCCTTGCTAATTTCACATACCAGGTTTCAACATGAAAGTACAGTTTTTACCGTACCTCTGTAGGTCTAAAACTTTGGGGTAGTTAAAAGCAATACTTTTTTTTTCTCTTTATTGTTTTCTAAAGTGTTTGGAAGCATTCAGGGGAAAAAAAAAAGGACTGTAATATAGAACAATCATTTGGAGGGTGAACTTCCAGTGAATATTTGTACTGAGTTACCTTGATATTAAGTCACAACAACCACCTTGATTTCTTTGGTGTTTAATTACCACAGTCTTGGAAATGCTTTTGACAATTGTAACTCAAGGGATGCTTTTGTCATGATGACATTCCTTTGACACTACCACTGGCACATGGTGGACAGCACAAGCATCAATAAAGGTTACTTGTAAGTTTAAGTAAAAATGGGAAGTCTGGATGGAATTTGTTTAAGTCAACTTCAGATGTCTAGAATTGTCACCTTGAGCTGTCTTGTAGTTTCTTGATTAATGGAATAGAAAAGGTTCCTTTTTGTTCCTTTGGAGCTGGCCTTTGCCTGTGTTTTAGAGAATAGACTTTCTTATGCCATGCCAGCAGTTCTTGCATGCTGTTCTGTTAATATTTCTTCAGTTAATATTAAAATATTGATACTTATTATTATTGAGCCCTACACTCAGCCCTTCCCACCAGCATTCATTGGAGTCATCTGTCTTTATATAGCATACAAAAGAGGCATCTCCTGGGAGAACTGGTATTTCTGCAGTGATTAAGCAGCTGGTTGATGTTCCTGTTATAACCAAAAGAACTTTGGAAATTATAATTTTTAAGAAAATAAGATATAAATTCAGGTGAAAAAGAAATGAGATTAAACATCAGGTGGATATTTATTTTATGGTAAACCTGCATGAAATTCCAAAGTGCTGCATTTGCCATCATAATCTTCAGACCAGTTTGTTTCAGTAATTTTACTATTGAGTGTCAATGCTGCAATCGGAGAGATAAAATTATTTTAAATCTGGAAAGAAAAGCTAGAAGCTCTCCTATCCTATTGCCCCAGTTCTGTCAGTAGTTTGATTGCAGTCTGGTGCTCCATCCATAAGCTCTCAAACATGTCAGAGCAGGGATGACCCAGAACTTCCAACAAAAACACCAGGAGCAGCAGAACAGCTGCAGTTCAGGGAAAGACCAGGAGCACTGAGATACAGCGAGGGATCTGTGCACAAAATTCTTACTCAGCTAGTCTATCTGTGTTCAATGCCAGTCTGTCTTTAACAAAAAACACTTGAATCTCCTACATTTATAAGCATTTTTGTCCAACAGAAAGAGCTTCAACAGAATGAAGCCTGCCTGCCTGTAGGCAGGAATACAGAGTGACTACATCTGTCTGGTTTTTGCTAGAAAGCCTCGGGCAGCACAAGTTAGCTCTGGCAGCCCCCAAGGTGACTGACAGACACTTTCCAGTTAGTGCTCATCTCTGAAATTCCCCAAAGGTTTGTCTTTCAGAAGACATGGCCAAATCATTAATGAACACTCCCTTCTTTCAGAGAAGCAGGGGAAGCTGGCTATGACTGGATGAAGCCAAACTGGATGTGCGTGCTCACTGCTGAAACAGATTGTTCCAAAAGTGAACTGTTTCTGTATAACCACAGAAAAGCCACTAAACAGTCTTTAAAGCACATTCTGGGGTCACAGGGAGTCCACAAGCCTTTCTCAACCGTGATGGCTGCCAGGAGGGAAATAATAGCTCATTCTGTTTCCAGAATATCTCTGTGATACCTTATGCAGATACAGCTTTGTGCTTATATTTTAAGTTTGTGAAATGACATCTACTTCACAAGCAGTTAAATTTTCCCAGATGTCATTTCTTGCAAGGATTTGCCATGTGGCTGTGCCCTTACTGTGGCATGAGATGTTTCTTTTCAATTTGTGCTTTATTGCAGTGAACACGATTAAATGGATGTTTTGTGGCAGCCACCAAGGTGGTGGGAGCAGGAATTCTTATGTCCCACTGGCCACTCTGTGTGCAAATCACATCACTGAGCCACGGCCCCATCACACACATCAAATCTCCATCCAGACCTGTACATGAATACAGTATAGTATAAAAGTATTGTAGCACCCGAATTGTGGATCTTTCCCTCTACCACATAATGGAGTGTTTTGCCACTCCATCTGGTAGAATGCGGTGGGTTTCTTATATTTTTTTATATTGCTGTCATACTAAAATACCTATTGATCATGGCAAAGGCTTCAAAATGTTGGGTAGTATCACTTCCATCATATTTACTCAAATTTCTAAGCATTCTTTGTTGACCTACACCTCTGGGAAGTTCTTCAAGAGTTGATAATACCTGAAAGAAAGAAATAGTGAGAACTGCAGCATTTAACTGAAGTCTTTCAGTATGAGAATTAGGACTGAACTGAACTGTTTCTTTATCTCTTACTGGTTCTTTCTTATTTTGAGGATTGGTTGAGAGGCTTTTTAAAAACAGCACTGGAATCTGAGAGGCTTCATGACTTACTGAGGACACTGCTGGAGATCACCTTTTATAATGCATTTATAAATTTGTTGGGGTTGTCATGCACATCATTACTTTGGAAGCTACAAGAAATGGTAGAACTTGTCTTGAAAGAGAATAAAAGATTTAGGATTAGTAGAGTTGTTCAAGGACATGAACAAATAAAAGTTTTGTGATGAGAGGTGGACCTCAGTGGATCACTGGGCACAATTGCTTGTAGAGCCACAAACCTTAGCAACAGGATATGCGGGAGGGACAAACCTAAGATTTATATGCATGCTAAGAATATTTCAGTAAGAACTGTCAGCCAGTTTAGTGGTTGTAAAACACTCTGTGGTTATTTTTAATTTTTTGAATCAGTGTATGCTACATATGAAAAGGCAGGAGAAGTTACTGAAGGTCTCAATCTTTAAAGTACACAGATGTAAGTTTTCTGTAAACCATTGGAGTGTGTCCTTGACCGGGGAGAAACGGCAGAAATCTTACATTGCCTGCTGTTGCCTTTTGAGTCTTACGTGAAATGGTTCACTCTTTTATTGTTGCTTTTTCCTAGACTTTTTTAGCTTGTAAGCATACAGAATTATGTTTCAAGTTGCAAAAATATATTCTTGTGTCTTCTCATGAAAACACATCACGGCTGTGGGCTTTGCTTCTCCTTTAGCATTGCCTTGCTGTAACTTTAACCTTGTATGATGTCAAATTCCAGTGAAACTTTCTCTGATGTTTTTGAGAAATATTTTCTGCCACTAAATATCAGCATATCAAGCTACTGAGTCATACTTTAATTTGAGAAAAAAATCCTCAGAAAATATTTTTTAAAAAATCATTATATTTACAAAAACTATTTACATTCTGTAAATAGTTTGAAGATACCTTTATTCTCCAGCAATAATTACCAGATTGCACTCTTGTTTACTTGTTGTATACACAGTTATTTTATTCTCCATCTTGTAATTGTCACTCACTGCTGTTGGCATCACTGAATTTTTCAGTTATAAACCTTAAAGTAGTCTTCTGGCTATACATAATAAACCCACTTTTTTCATTACTTATTAACTGGAGAATACCTGATTTTTGCAGCTACAATTTCAACCTGCCAGGCCATTAGCTGGTGTTAACCAAGTTGTTTTCTGCCAGCTGTTTGTTGAGTGTACTCTTAGACTTGGGTAGAAGTGGATGTAGATGGCACCTCTGTGCGCTCAGTTTGTGCATTAATATGTTTAGATATTTGAGGATTTTATTTAAAATATTTTATTAGATGCTAATTTTTTAAAAAATATATTAAAATATTTTTAAATCCTTTTCCATAAAAGAGTGCAAAAAGATCTTTTTTGCAAAATCAAGACAAAATATTTATGATCTTTCCGTTCCTTGTTTTTGTTGTCTGCTTCACGTCTCTATTGAAAATTGAAGCAGTTTTTGAAGCATTTCACCAAAAAATGAAAGCAAGAAGCTTTCTTTTGTTTTCTCTCAGTTGAACAGCTAATTTTGTATCTGAAAGTGTCCAACGTTGAAAAGAAACACAAAATACTATATTTTGAAACTATTGCCTAGTGCTTGAAGTAGTTGAAATGATCACAGGCAGAAATGCATGAAGGACAGTGACATTCAGCTAAGATGCTTATGCTCAAAACTAATTAAGTTTTTGCATTTTGATCAGCTTTTAATTTGAATTCTATGCATTAAAATTCTGTACTTATGACTACTAGGTGTTTGTTAAGTGAACAGTTGATTATGTTTCATAGTTGTGTGACCTCTCACAAGTTCCTGTGCTATTAATATAATATTTGAATTATTTATGATTATGAAATCATAAAATTTAATTATTACTAGTTAATTCTAATTTGTACTGGGGTAAACCAAGTGTGTCCAGTCAGAATCAGAATTAGGACTAGGATAGGACCCTGTAGAGCATAGAGACATCAGATGTTTCCTGACATTTTTTGTGACCATCTGATACTTGGGGTAGGAGAAAGCTTGGAAAGAAAAATAAGTCAATCTCTGTGTAGTGTGATCAAGGTAATTGTGTCTCCTATAACAAAAACCTGGTATATACTTATTTCTGCTCCCAGTTTTTGAGTGTACTGTCAGCTGCTGTGAGGTCTGAAATGGTTGGGCTTTAACACTGGGTAAACACTATTCTGCATTTTTCTGGTTTGAGTCCATTTCTCAAGGTAAGGAGTGCACAAAAGATGTTGGAGAAACCTGCTGAACAGAGTTCTGGCAGTAGTAGAGATTTGTCTCTCTCCCCTCCAGGTAGATATGATGAAGAATGAAGCTTGAAACCCTTGAGGTATGACAGCAGAGTGGGGAATTGTAGCTGACAGCTTGGAAGTAGCCGCAAGGACTTGCAAGGTGCCTGTATAGGATAAAAGAAGTCTGAGGCAAATCCCAAACTGACCATTTTTCACTGGGAGATTAGTTACCTAATCCCACCAAAAGTGCTTGCTTAGCCCCACAGCTCAGGTGTGTCCATCTGGCAGTGTCAGACAGTTGAGTTTTTTCCTTTGGCAACAGACAGAGCTGTGTTGTCCACACTTCAGAATCCACTAATGGGTGGTTACAAAAGTACTGAAATGTCCAGATCAGCAAACAGGTAAGAACCCCTTTGATGTGATTAATTTTGGGTAACTATTTTTCATGGGAAAAAATTGCTTCTGTTTCCAGGCTGTTGCTCAGTCTGTTCAGACTGAATAACAGCTCCAGCAATTTATTTGTTGGGCAAATTCAGATGCAGTTGCAAAGCTGAAATTTCTCAGCTTGTGAAGGTGTTTGAATTCAAACCTAAATATTCTTAGGTAAATATATAATAATATTTAAAAATTATGTTCATCTGTGATCAGGTAGCCAGCACAGAGGTAAATGAGAACAGTGTGCTAAGTCTCTTGCAGGTGTGTGTTCTGACATGACTGAGAATCATGGAATCATTTAGATTGGAAAAGACTCTTAAGATCATCAGGTCTGTAGTTATCATGGATAGATCCTGTAGCGGGGGGGTCAGTGTGATAAAGACTTTTTCCATCACATGCAGATGCACCTGTCATCTGCCTGAGGTGCAATTTGCTTTCTTTGCTGTGAACTGAACTGTGTTTCCAGGTTTTTGAAACATATGCTAGTATTTTTTAAACTCTTTGCCAGTTATAGGAAAAGGCTTCAATAAGTATCTCAAAACTCTGCTTGTATTTTGTGCAATGAAGGTTAAGCAATGTGTGGCTGAATCCCATGAAGTTTTATGGCAATAATTTTTCAAGGCTGCATCTGTTTGTTCTTTTCTGCTTGTCTGGGGTTTTGGGGGTTTTTTTTGGTTTTGGTTTGGGGTTTTTTGGAGTTTTTTTGTTGTTGTTTTTCAGTTGCTGTCATCTGGTCTAAGAAGCTTTATCTGCATATTTTTAGGTAACATCTGGTTTAATGGAAGAATTATTTCGCTGTGTAAGCTATAAACTCAAAGTGATGAATGCAAACTTCTGCAGAGAGGTGTGGAGCTTCTGAGGTGTGGATGACAGTAGCTAGGGAACTGTGAGAAAGCTTAGAAATTACTGATTCAGACATTAGTCAGGTTAAAGTAATCTGTTGCCTTCAGGTGGAGTTGCAGTTCGCTTGATGTTTTAGACAGCATCTTACTGCATGTATAAAAAAGGAGCAAGGATTTTTCTTTAAAACAGAATATGCTGTTTTATAGTGAAACTATGCCTCATGGTTTAACTGGTTTCTATGGATTGTGCTAATGTAATTTTGGATGTACATGGGTGGATTTGAGAGGCCACTTGATGGGCAGGGTAGAGGTGGTTTCGAGAGTTCTCCTTAGTTACATGTTTGACTATCACTAAGTTATTATACAGTTCATCTGGTACCTTGCTAAATTCTGCCCTCTAAGGTAGTTGGGGGTTTGTTCAGACAACTAAATAACTTTAGCAGAAGAAGAGGGGCTTGAACTTATGAGAATTAATCCAAATATTGAGATTCAGATTCTTCTACAGGATGAGTAATTGCTTGTGGATAAATAATCTTAGTTGTTCCCAAGCATCATCCACAAAAACCTTCCTCCATCTAAACAGCAGCTACTCTAAATTGTGTCTCTTTTGTCCTCTGTCATTTCCATGACAGATTTCAGATGAAAACATGAGTCAATAAACTTGGCATAAATTTATATTTTTTGGTGGATTGCCATGACATAAAAGTCAGCACTCTACACAGGAGACTTTAAAAATCTCCTTGAAGGAGATTTTTAGTAAATCAAATATATTTGTGTTACATTAGAGACTTAAATTGGCAAATTGTAGATTATCATGATCCTAATAACCCAGGCACAAAAGGCTGGCATAAGAGCACTCCTTAAGTAGTTTTACTTGTGTTAGAACAAAGAAATGAGAGATTAGTGAAACTGTGAATTAACTATAAAATCTTTCTGTGCCATCAGCACCTGATGTCAAAGTTTATATCAGAGCAGAATGTGTAATTTTGAAATATGCTTGTTCTAACAAGTATTTTACAGAGATGGACCATCATATTAGTGTTTTTCTTCAGAAGTAATTTCCTTTGCCTGACTTGATTTGAATTTTGACCTTTTAAGATTTTTGATCTAAATCCATTTAAGATGCTTCTGAAGGGCTTAAAAGACAATGACAAGTCAGCAGCTTTCATATTAAAAATATATGAACTGTTCACAATGAAACATTAATTCATGCAAAAGCTGTATCTTTAGGGCTAGACAGTCCTCACTGTAGAGCAAAGTGAAAATTAATGGATATTTGAGAAGAAAATCAAATTGGTCTCTGTCTTGTGCCTGTGCTATGTCTTGCCCAGCCATTTCTCACCCTGGGGTTTTCAGTGTTGTGATTCAGAATTATTGTACAGCCAAAATGCCTCAAATATTTGGAAAATTTACACTGATTATCAAGGAAATGGTTTTATCCTGTTTCATCTTCCTGTTATTCACAATAATATTTTAGACTCCACACACTGGCTCTTTTCTTACCTTCTTCTGTGTGCCATATGAAGGCAGTTTAAGGAGATGGGGAGCAAAGCTTTAGTTCTTTTGAGCTTTAGACCATATCTGATAGAGGTGGATTCTGTAATTTTGAAACTGACCATATAATGCTTGTAATTTGAAAATCTACTGATATTCTTATTTATTTCTAGCCATTTGAATTTTTTACATGAATTGTCGGTAGGCCAGACTTTCGCTGATTAGAACTGATGTGCGTCTTAAGTAGCTTGTAGAAAATACATAGCCAAAGAAACTCACAGTAAAGGTTTTCAGAGTAGTATTTTCATGGTTTAGGTTTGGCAGTAATTTCAGAGGCTATGATGTGGTGTGTCTTCACTGGTTGTACCACTGTGACTATTGCCCAGCATATTGGTACATACAAACTCTTTGCACCAGTACCTGACTGCATCCTTTCACTTGTGCTATTTAGAGGAAATTGCCTGGATGGTCACTCAAAGTGTGGCAGTCAACAACTTAATGTGACCAAGTGAACACCAGTGACAAGTGGCATTCCTCAGGGGTCAGTACTGGAACTGGTGCTGTGTAAGATCTTTGTTGATGACAGTGGGATCGAATGCACCCTTAGCAAGTTTGCAGACAACACCAACCTCTGTGATGCTGTCAACATGCTGAAGGGAAGGGATGCCATCCAGAGAGGCCTGGACAGGCTCAAGAGCTGGGCCCATGTGAACCTCATGGAATCATCAATGTTGGAAGAGTCCTTTAAGTCTGACATCAGTCCAGCACTACCACTGTAATCACTAAAGCACATCACCCAGTGCCAGACTCTTAAACACCTCCAGGGATGCTGACTCCCACATTCTATGGGCAACCTATTTCAATGCCTGACCACCCTAACAGGGCAAAAAACTTCTTCTAATATCTAACTTGAATCTCCCCTGTCTCAGCTTAAGGCCATTTTCTCTGGTCCTCTTACTTCAGTCACTGTAGAGAAGAGACCAGCCCTTGTCTAACTACAATCTCTTTTTGGGTAGTTGCAGACAGCGATGAAATGCCCTCTGACTCTCCTCAAGACTAAACAAACCCAGCTCCCTCAGCCATTTCTCATAAGATCTGTTTCCTAAACCATTCATGAGCCTTATTGCCCTTGGCTGGACATGCCCCAGTGTGTCAATGTCCTCTTTGAACTGATGATCCCAGGACTGAACACAGGATTTGAGGTGCAATATAGTGCTGAGTACAGTGGGATGATCACTGCCCTGCTCCTGCTGGACACAATACTCTTGATACAGGCCAAGATGCCATTGGCCTTCTTGGCCACCTGGGCACACACTGGCTCATATTGAGCCTGCTGTCGACCAGCACACCCAAGTCCCTTTCTGCCAAACAGCTCTTGAGCCACTCCTGCCCCAGCCTGTAGCACTGCACGGAGTTGCTGGGAACAAGTCCAGGACCCAGTGTTTGGCCTTACTGAACCTCCTGCACTTTTGTCCTCAACCCATTGATCAAGTCGTCCAGGTCTCTCTGCAGAGCTTTCCTACACTCAAGCAGATCAACACTCCCACCCAACTTGGTATTGTCTGCAAATTTACTGAGGCTGCACTCGATTCCCACATCCAGATCATCAACAGGGATGTTAACAGGCTGTGGAACAGGCTGCCCAGAGAAATTGTCGATGCCCCATCCCTGGAAGAGTTCAGGGACAGTTTAGATAGGGCTCTGAGTAACCTGGTCCAGTGAAAGTTGTCCTTGCCTATGGAAGGCGGGGATTGGAACTTGCTGATCTTTAAGGTCCTTTTCAGATCACACCATTCTATGATTCTTTCATTTTCTTCTGTGTTTCAGCTTATGAACTGATGGGTAGCTGCTCCTCTACTTCCATCATATATGCTCCCTTCGTGCAGGACAAAATTAAGAATTTTGTCTGGTAATAAACTATATGCTAATTATAAATTTGTTCTTCAGCAAAATAATAGGTCTTATAGAAACAGTGGTAGAGAAGTAGATTTAGCACAGTAATAGAGCTTGAACAAATCTCCAGCCTTGATGGAGTGTTATTTTTTTAACATTCCCAGCACTGCAAAATGCCAGCAAATACAGGTGTCTTTGCTTTTACTATGTGTACCATGCTGGTTTACAACTGAAGGATAAGCAAAGCACAGTTTATTACTGCCAGGTTTCTATTTAATCTAGTCTCAAGTGCTGTTTTTCCCATTTCATTGCACTAAACCTGCTTTTTTGCAACAAAATTTCCTCTCTGTTAGGGGCAGAGAGCGGAGAATAGATGAATGGCCTCAGTGACAGGAGGCTTTGGAAATGTCTGGTTCTCCCTTGTATCATTTGTGTTCCGCCCTGTCAAAAGTAGCACACAACTGGGGAAAGATGGCAGGGGAAGGAAACACGCTGACCTGCCTGCAACTGTGTCTGCATGAATCAGCATGTTGGTTTGTGCTCATGGAGATGGAGGCAGGAGAATAAACCAAGAATGTCTTTGTTTATAGTTTTGTTTGAGAGAAAGTGGGAGGCCCTCTCTGCAGAGCTGCCAATCTGGCTGAGCAGAATGGAGAAACTCATCTCAGCATCAAGATGCTTAAAAGTGCTCATCAGCTTGTATTCATTACAAACACCTGCAAATGAAATTTGCATAACAGCAAAAGAAGCAAAAGTGATGATGTTAAAGCAGTGTGAAACCGAGCACTCCTGCGTTCTTGCAGTGGGCCAGTCTGTATCCAGGCACAAAGGACGTGTCTTTGAGAGGGATGTTCAGCTGATCTGTTTTCTATGTGTTTTCCACTTCAAGGGTTCAAATGAATCAATGCCTTGGGTGAGATGGCCTTTCCGGGGGAAATCAGCAAGGCAGGGTGGAAGGGTGGAAAGGTGCACGCTGGCACTGGCTGCATTGCTGACCCCAAATTAACATTTCTCCCTTTGATCAGGTGCTGCTCGAGTGCAAAGTGGAACTGGAAATCGTACAGGTTACTGCCATTAAGGAAGTATTAGGGCTTTGCCAAGGTTCAGGCATGCATTTTTCCAATATTTGTAGGGTTAATGTCTCTCTTTTAGATATTTTGGAGCTTTGGATTTCCAGCTGTCCTGAAATTGAGTCTAGGACTTCACCATGATATCCTGCTTTAAATGTTGTCCTTTCATCAATGATGACATAGGGAAGATTTCTGCCCCAGGAGTGCTGGTGGTCTGGTCATCAGCACGTTGGTGTTCAACTCAGAAGCGTTGCAGGGTGGCTGTTACTCCACCATCCACAACTTGTTGCCCACCTACTGCCCATTGCAGGCATCTTCATTCTGGTTTTCCTACTGTCAAGAGGGTCACATCCTTCACATAAGTGCTGAACTGATCTGGAAATCATAATCCAGGCAGATGTTCAGCTCTCTGTGATTTCTTCTTTGCAATTAAATAANTTCACATAAGTGCTGAACTGATCTGGATATCATAACCCAGGCAGATGTTCAGTTCTCTGTGATTTCAAAGTTCTTTGCAATTAAACAGCGTTGTTTGCATATGAAAGAGTAGTGTCTGCTTAAGTCTTCTCTCCCAAAAGCATAGGATTTATCATCCCTAGCAATTGATGTGAAGGCAGCTGAAGGGTTTCACTAGTTACATTTTTGACTTGTTCCTTTAAAAAAAACTATAACAAAAAATAAAATTGCCAGTATGTCTTTAAAATGTTATATTGTTGGCAGTCAGAGGGAAATACCTGATCTTATACCTATTCCTTGAAATATGGAATTCCCATATGGTCCTTGCAATAGAGACATAATTTCTTTCAGTAGCTAATTACAAGTGCTACCTTCTCCTAAACTATTTCACTGTGTAGGAAGGGAAATACATATCTCTTTTCTTTATAACTTCACTTGACCTTGGAACACTCCATAGATATTGCTGATTAAACCTGAAGTGTGCTGCATGTAGTTGGTTCAGCAGTGACGTAAGGACTAACTTCCATCTGACCTTAAATCCTTGTGTGCAGCACCTTTAGCTCAAAGTTCTGCTGCTGCAGCTGGTTTTGTACTGTGTTAAATTCCTGTGAACTGGTCTTGATGGCTTTGGTATCGCCATTTTTGTAGTAACAACTGGTTGTTTGAAGAAGATCTGTAAATACAAGGCAAGTGTTTAAATTCAGGAATGTTCTGCTGATTATTCTTCCTAAGACCAGAAGAAAAAAAAGACCGCATTTCTGAGTGCAAAACTTTGCTCAAAGATCTTGATAAATTTACAGAGATTAAGGTTTTTTTGTCTTGCATGTACATTAGCCAGCTTTTACTAAGACATTACTTGCCATGTTTATATTGCAATGTCAACTATTGCCTTGAAAATTCTTTAATAAAAAAGAGTTTTGTTGATTTTCAGGTGTTCAAACGAAACTGTATTCAAAAAGGAAGATTTATTTTGGGCATACAATTTCTGCCCCACTCCGTACTCTTGGACAGCACTTCTGGGCCTTATTTTGTATTTGGTTTTCTTTGCACCTGGTAAGAAAATACTTGTTTTTGCATATAAGTTTAAAATGTCAAATAATGAAGCTACATGTTAAATATATTTTTGGCTCCAGCCATTAAAGTCAGATTGATCCTTTTCTTCCTAATTCTTAGGGATGGGTCCTATGCCCTGGACTGTCAATTCTGAAATTTATCCACTTTGGGCTAGAAGTACAGGAAACGCTTGTTCTTCTGGAGTCAACTGGGTTTTCAATGTGCTGGTGTCACTGACATTTCTGCATACAGCTGAATATCTGACATATTATGGTAAGTAACAGTATGTGTCCATATGTGCAGTGCTGCCATTGGCACAGAGATTTTCTCTGGATTCTGGGTCCCTCCACTGGTTTTGCTATGAAGTTTCAAAGCAGTGTTCTCAACCCACTGTGGTTTCATAAGACTAGGGATCTGATACAACCTGCTTGGATCTTAGGAGTTTGGTTGGATTTCATAAGAAACATTTTTTTTGTCTTCAACTGAGAACCTAGACAGTTGATTAAAACAGAGAAGCTGGGAAAAAAGCCACTTTTGATTTAATGAAATAATTCTGATTCCCACTTAAGGTGACAGCATCTGCAGTTTTCCACTTTATGGTGACATCCAAGGCCAGTATCAGATGGCACTTGCAGAAATACAGCTGTTGATAAGGTGCTATCTGTGGGAGCCTGTGGAGTATTTGTCAGGTTACTGCTCAGCCAGTCCAGTACAAGTCATTTAAATCACATTAATCTGCCAGGGAGTTGATGTGACCTTCACATCCTTACTAGTGCAGAGCGTTTCAGCTCTACTTGTTATTCCTTTGAGCCATCGGTGTAGCAACACTAGGTAAATGTTTGTTGCTCCTTAGGTACCTGCTCTGCCCCTCTAGGTATGGTGGACTGTGGGCCAGGAGCAAGCTCCTTCTCAGTATTAATTGTCACCATAAACACTTTTAAATAATAATTAGGTGTAAAAATCACAAACATTATTTTAATCCTGGCTCATTTCTTTTGCTAGAACTTTTCATTTTGAGGACTTGTCTTAATGTGTCCTTCACTGTCAATACAAACCAAGAAAGCTCTTTTCCTTTCACGTCTGCCTTTTTTTCATTTGGGCATGTGATTGTCTAATTGCTGTTTATTTTAAGAGCAGAGTGACTTGGCCAGAAAGGATGTGTATTACCTTTCATGTGAATTGGAATTGCCTTTGTCAATTTACTTTGCTGAGGAATGGGGCAGTAAAGAGTCCTTTTCTTACACTCACAGTCCCCCAGCTCATTGTTGTAACCCTGCCACTCCATCCTTTGCTTTTACCGTCCCTTTTGAAGCCACAGCCTGCTGCTTCTGTCACTCCCTCTGCTCTGGCACAGAGGAGGGATGGGAACCTCTGTAACTGACTGTGACAATGGTTTTACATTTCAGGAGCCTTCTTCCTCTACGCAGGGTTTGCTGCCTTGGGACTGGTTTTCATCTATGGCTGCCTTCCTGAGACTAAAGGGAAAAAACTGGAGGAAATTGAATCTTTGTTTGAAAACAGGCTATGTACATGTGGTATGTCGGATTCTGATGAAGGGAGGTATATCGAGTATATTCGGGTGAAGGGAAGTAATTACCATCTTTCTGACAATGATGCTTCTGATGTGGAATAATTTTCAGCTGCTGATGTATTTAATCATTTAAAAGCCTTCTGGGGGAAAAGCAGCTCTCTGATGACCTCACTGCCCTGCTTCTGGTCTGGTTCTCCTTTCTACTGTGTATTTAAAAATGCCTTCATGTTCAGAAATGCTCCATTTGGGAGGAAAGTCAATATGCTAGCATTTTCTTGATAACTAAAAGCAATGGCTTCCAAAAGATATTGAATTCCACAATTATGTGACTTCACCAAGTGTGTATGACAGTGCTCCATCCCCAGATGTTTAGTAGGGTGCACTGTACCAGATGAACAGAAGGCTATCCTAGATGGTCAGGGGCTGTCCTTATCTCCAATGCTGACAAAACCTAAAATAATCAAGTGGCTGATGAGAAAGCAGCTGACAGCTGTCAGATCCCCATCCCATAGGAGCCGAGGAAGAAGCTCTGCTGTGCAGTATAACAAAGGATGAATGCATAAGCTGCTGTAACAGTAACCATTTAAAAGGTTTAACTGATCAGGAAAATACAAATACCTGCAGTATCCATCAGAGGGACATTTCCCAAATTTACCCAAAGAGAATTTTCATTATTTATTTGAGATAGCAAGTAGAGAGCCATACTCACCTGGATGGGGGTTCACTAGGGTGGTGTGTGTCTGTGCTACACCACACTATCCATCCACTGCTGCTCCTGAGTACATGCTGCAGTTGGGAGTTCATGTTTGTGAGAAAAACTGGCAAAATTAATTACTGACAGCAGGAAAACAGAGCTCAGTACGTGGCCGCATGTACTGGTATATATTGCTAGGTACAACATAGAGGCTTCAGTTTAAAAAAAATTGTAGTTGCTTTCCTTTTCAACATTTGAACATATTGGTTCGTGCCTAGTTTTGAACACAAAAATACCATTAGCTAAAAGAAAGAGAAGGAGGGGAGAGGGTTTGTGCTGCTAAATGCACAGTGATCGTCTCTTCTGCACCTTTTGCTTGTGAATAATTACTGCCTTCAGTTTATCTCCATATGTGCAGAGTAAATGACTCCCAGCACATTTTTCTTCAAATTTCTGTAGTGAATTGGTGTTTTGCTGGATCTAAAGAGAAATATTAGCCATGGGCAGAAGCCTGCATCTCATATTAATTGCCTTACCGAAGCATTGCAAACTTGTCAAGAAAATGTCAGGCACAAAACTAACTTGGCTGCCTTTAGCATGGTAATGAAAATATGAATGGTATTTTATTTGCCTGCCATGATTGCTTGCCTTGGCAAATTGAATTTTATGCAGCTACATAAAAATATTATGGTTTTTTTTCCTTTGTCCTGTCCTCACTGCTTTAAGTCTTCAAAGATATGAGTTTGAAAGCATCAACAATTCAAAGTCTTGTCTTTGAAACATTTGCTTCATGAAAGAATGTGGAAAAATTCCTCTGCCTGTGGGCTGACGCCCATTTATTTGGTAAAAAATACATTTATTTTTCATTGTGTAAAGATTAAAGAAGTCATTAGGTTCATCAGTTTTATAGATTTGGTTTATGGGTTTTTCTTGGGTTGAAAACTATTTTTAATGTTGAATTGATATCAAAACCAAGCCTGGACATTTGTTACTAAATTATTTTTATTGGATAACATGGGGTTTTGTTGTTGTAAAGACGTCTGACATTATGTTATCTAATCTTCTATGGGGGGAGTTCTTACTCTCCATTTATTGAACTTCAGGGATTGGGTGTATTTTTGTTTCTTTTCTTTTTTCTTTTCTTGGTTTTTGTTTGTTTGTTTGTTTGTGGGTTTTTGTTGTTTTTTGGGGGTTTTTTTTGGTTTTGGAGTTTTTTTGGGTTTTTTGGGGGTTTTTTTTGTTAATCAGAGAAGTATTTTTGGAAAGAAAAGATTTTAAGGAATCCCTCTGTGACTTGACTGGGATTAAAAGGGAAAAAATATAGTAGACAGAGGGAATTTCAAATGAATCTTTGCAAACAGCAGCTCAACCTTGAACGTCTCCTGTGCGGTGAGAGGGGGATTCTCATGCCTTCCATCTTGCCTCCCTTTTAAGCGCACAATATTTTCATGCTTGAAAGCACCAGCTGTAGAAAATGCTGAGATCTCCAGATCTGTCTGTTGAAAATGCTGAGGTCCTCAGACCTCTCTTCAAATGCCCCCACTGCAGGATGTCTCCATTTAGCTGCCACCTCTTTGAAGCTTTCACTGAAGGTGCAGTACCTGAAACGAGAAAAAGAGATACTTGGCACAGAGAAGAACAAAACCATTTCAAGGAGAAACTAATTTTTTTCTGAAACCAAATAATTGTGTTTGAAGACTCGTATTGGAAGCAGTTTTATTACCTAGAGCAGTGTGTGAATAGGTGTGTAACAGCCAACCTGTGCTTATGCAGTTGGTAGGTTTAAGTGGGTATTTACTGCCTTCTGGGAATGGGGACTTAGGATTCTGATGGCCCCAAAAGCACGAGCCCACACTCACCTTCACACCTGGGAACATTCCCTTGCTTGGTGTGTTTTGCTGGAGCGGGACTTGGTGTCCCAGCGCCGTCCCCCTGTCAGCGCTGACCTCACACTTGTGTCCACAGGGAGAGGGAACACTGCAGGTGTTGGGATTAACTGAAGTGGAGTCGCTGGAAAGGTCACTGTCATGGGGTCAGCAGCCTCTTCTGTTTTGCAGGCAGTGCTGGGGCTTTTTAGCAGCAGAAGACCATCTCTCTCTGCCAGCCTTGTCTTATGGACCTTCCCAAAGGGGCGCTCAGTCGCGTGCAGCACTGGGCTCATTTCCTCACGCAAGTTCAGTCTCACTAAAATGGTTTTCAGAAGGTTTGTATCCCTGTCCTTTCTCACAAGACACAGCAATTGAAACATGCATTTTATTCCTCACTGCTACTGGCCATGAGGGTACAAAATACATTGGCTTCTTTATTGTCCCTCCCTGTTCTGTGCCCATGGAGGGCAGGATTTAAGTCTTCCTTTTAGGGTTTCTTCACACCAAGACAGCATTCCATACCTTACTGAACATTAGTACCAAGCATCATGTGTATTAAAAATGAGATCAGATACTTCAAATTAATCTTATGCTGTTAGGGTTTTATTTTTAGAATCTGTGAACATTTAGAGTTTATGAAGAAAATTAGAAATATGTTTCTATTTTGCAAGTATTTTTTATATTTATGACTATTTTAAATTTGAAGAGATGTTTGCTAAAGATAGACTTAATAACATTCAAGATAAAAGACTAAAAATACAGTGTAACTGAATAATTTCTTATTACAAGATTTTAATTTAAGAAGTAGCGTAAATAATGTCTAAGCACAATATTCTTTCATTGAAAGCTTTTTGCAGAAGATGTGAATTGTTTCTTCACAAGAACTACACATTTAATTCAGGTATTCTGTGCATCAGGAGTGCTGGAATAATACTGCTGGTAGAGTTGGGCATATTGATTATACACAACAGTTTGAGATATTTTAATTCTGAATTATCTACCAGCTCTACATGTTGTGAGCTAACACCAACTATAAAAGAAACAAGTCCTGATGCATTTTTAATATTTTTTAATTTAGTTCATGTTAATTTGCATATAGTAGTTCGTTCACCATGCTGAGTAATTTGAGATAATTTGGCACTTTTTTCTTCCCCTTGTCACTTCGTTGATCAAAATAATCTTTTAACAAGAGAACCAAACCTGTTTTGAAAATAGAGTCAGAGCAAGGCCCAGGAGTCATTTGCGGGGCTGGAGTTGCATTGCTGTGTGGGCACCTTGGATGGGTCACTCTTGGAGATGTTTCCTTGGGAGGTGCAGTGACAACGCTGGCAGAAACTGTGGGGCAAGAAAGGGTAAATGACAAAGGACCACTGTCCCAACACTAACTTATTTTTGCATGGGCTGATAATGCTGCATTTCACTCATGTAGGAATTAGGGTTGGGAAGGGAGAAGAAGGAAATGATGCATCGAAAGCACCACAAAGTCAAGTTTCAGTAGAGATGGGTGTTGTAGCCAGCAGAAGCAGTCTCTGACTTGTCTCCCTTGTGGGGTGAGCATGGTGGGGCCAGGGACTGTGCTTGGTGCTGTGGATAGGAATGGAGGGGCTGTCAGGGGAAGAAGCACTCTAGTGTTGCTCTCCCATGCCTATGTGGAGGTGAGGATGTGGAGTTGGCAAAGCTAGTACCTTTTTCCTTGGTGAAATCTCTTTTGCCATTCGTAGTCACTTGGGCTGAGCACTGCGGAGAAGTTTTGACCTTCAGGGGCTGCCACAGGCCCTGAGCAGGGGTCTTGCCTTAGGTCGTGGGAGTATTGGGTGCAGTCCCACAGGCATTCTGGGCAAGGAAAAGACAGACCCTGTACTTCTCCACTTTTTACCCAGCTTTCTTCTTCTCGTTGATGCTCTTCTAACATGGTTGTCTTGAAATTTTACTTGCATAAGGGGCTTAGTTGGCTGAACATCACTACTGCAAAAGAGGCAGAATCTTTACAGCAGAGAATGATCTTGGGGTAGAAATCAAGGCAGAAGAGACAGTTCTGCAAAGCACTTTAAAGAGTGAGATATGCGTGCACTTTTTTTCTGAGAGAATCAAGCTAACCAAACCCATTCCTCTGCATTGGGAAGAAAATCAAGCTTTGTGTACCAGGCCAGAAGCAGATAATGCCACAATATGTGCTTTATGGCAAAATGTGTTTTTATTGCGGGTAACATTTACAGCTTACATGTAGCTGCTGCCTATAAAGTGACTCAATTGTTCTCTGGATTTTAACAAGTCATACTTTTGTGCAAAAATCTTAGTGGTTTTCTATCAATCTTCATCACTTTGTGTACAGTACAGTTAAGCATAATCCACAAGTGGTCTAGATTGTGGCAGTGTTACAAATGTCAGCACAGTAAAATTCTAGGTGAACATTGTTAAAGAAATATTGTTGTTTGTGATACTGGGGGTTAAAATTCCTCAAAGGCAACTATATATAGATTTTAAAAGTCTGAAAAAAAAAGGCAGTTCTTATCTATTTTGTGTATGTTTTCATATAGAGAAGGAGTTTTTTATGTGCCAATAACCATCACTGTAGTGTTTTGTAAATGGGTGTTAATAGTGTTGCAGAGTTCTGTATATGAGAATATACTTTAGCCACAATGACCTGTTAGTGTGAACCTGCGGCATGTTTTTAATCTTACTCACACCTCTCCTCAGAGGTGCTCACTCGTTGGCTTCAGTAGAGCTCACTCATGCCAGGGGAAGTTTGACAAGAGTCTGGCCTCAAGAGCACAGACTTCATTTAAATCCCTGCTTTTTCATATTGTCCCTAGACAGTATGTTACATGTGAGTGATCCGGCACATGTGATTTTAAAGCTTCAACTCCAGTTCACTTACACTCCTTGATTTTGTTGAGAAAAATTCTGTCAGAATTTGCTTTGGCCTTTCATCATATTTATATAAATAAGGAGCATACTGATGAATTATGAATATTGTCAACCTATTTCTAAAGGAACTGTCTGTTTCTGAAGTGTTAAAATAAAGGCAAATTTCTCTTGCTGCCTTAAACATTACACAGACTTTGGAGAGGACTGAATGTATGACCATCATAGTGACTTCTGCAGGAGAAACGTCATGGATCCTCAGCAGGTGTGAAACGAGATGGTTTCATGGTGCTGGGATGTTACACTGCAGGCCCTGCCTAGTGCACGTCTGGCAGCTGTTTGATTTCAGGTGTTCCGACAGTGAGACTGAGAGGATTATTCATGTGCTTGATATTCTCCATGTGCTCAGTGTCCTGCTGGTCCGGGACCTCGCTGGGAAGTGGCACGAGTCATGTCTCTGCTTTCCATTGTGAGTCTCACTCCTCTACAAAATGGTTAACTGGACCTTTGTGTGACAAATGCCATGTAGAATATTTGAGTTTTTATTGGGGACCAAGTTGATGATAGAAATAATTCCATGCTGAATAATATGCACATGGTGCCATCGGGCACACTGTAATCCCTGGGCATGGGTTATGGTATTCAGTACAAAACAGGTTTTGGCAAAACAATTTGCTGGATTGTCCAAGTCATTTCTTAACCATGTCAAATATGTGCCATTTCCATTTCCAACCGGTCAAGCCTATAATGTATGAAAGTGTTGTACATTTTCTGAAACTTAAGTGATGTAAAATTATTTAATTGACTTATGATTGCTTTAATGAAGTTTGGTCTTTACATAAAAATAAATATCTTCAAAGATTTGTCAGTGCCAGAAGTGTAAATGAATAAAATAAAATATGAAATACTTAATTACAGAATTTTTCTCAAAGTTTTCATTTGTTTGAGTATTCGGGTCACCTTTTTGAGTGGCAGCTTTGCTTTGCTCAGCAAAATGAGCTCTGATAGGCTGTGGGGTTGCCTGAAATAAGGGAAGGGTAAGAATAGCTTTGAATATGATCTTAATATGATGTTTTTCAAACCAGAGAGTGGTTCTGTGACACCAGGTAAGTGTCCCTTCCTTTCTGGAGGATTTGTTTGAAGAGCTGAATGCAGCTATGCAGAACTGCCAACTTTCCCAGTGTCCCACCATAGGTTTGCAATGCCCTCTGCCCAAACAGACTGGTTTCCTTACAGCAATTTACACAGTCAGACTTGATTATAGACTGGGAAAAGAGCAGGAGTTGCTGTTTTCTAATGGGGAACTGTCCTAATTCTGTCTGTTTTATTAAGAAAATTGCTGGAATCAGTTTGATGGCTAAAAAAATGCAGCATGACTGTGACTGTGCTGTGCTGGGGATGCCCTGGCTGTGCTCCCCAGTGTGACGGAGGAATCACACCCACAAGAACAAATGGAAGATGGTTCTGTTACATCCACTCACACAGGTACCAACAGCTGAATCCTGGTGAGATCCAGAGCAGGCTCTGACAGAGCTGTAGCCTTTTGGTGCAGGATGCAGAGAGATCACAGCCAATGGGGAGAAGCTGGCAATGGGAGACTGCTTGGCAATCCTGTATCTCCAAGAGGGGAGCAAGGCAGCTCATCATGGTGCACTGACAGCTTCTGTTTCTGCGTTTCTGGCTGTAGTGCTTATAAAGGTGATGAGTGACTGCACTTCATATTACTTGTCACCAAACTGCTTGGCAGCTTTGTGGGGTAATGAAAATCTGGTGGCTCTGCTGTTAAACACTCAATTTTTTTGCCTTCTGCCATTTCTCTCTGCTCGAGCTACTATTACAAAGCAACTACTGATGGATTGATTTTTGCCAAATGCATTCTCCTTTCTGTAGAACTTAACTGCAGGCAGTTACAGTAGTTGCAAATCTTTGTAAGTGTTTTCAGGATCAGGGCTGGGGTGATGCTCCATCTGAACTAAAGTCACCCATACAGTGCTGTGTGGCCTTTGCTTTGGGCAAGGCACAAAGTGCTTCTTTCAAGGCTCCTACAGTTTGTGGGAAGTAAGTGGGAAACTTAAAGGTAAGCTTAAATAAAAAGTCCTTTTTCTCTAATCTCAGTGGTCATCTGCTAAGTTGCTCTGGGCTGGTTGAAGAGACCTGCTTCCAATTGTCCCCTGGGCTGGTGTCCCTCCAGTCACCTCTCACCCTCACAGAGTTTGCTGCACAAACATACTGGGGTGCTTCAGCTTCAGTTTCACTTCCATTTGACCCAAAACGAATGGCATCTCAACTCTTCTCCTGATGGACAGTGCAGCACATTCAGCCCATCAAGCAACCAGCTGAACTCTGTGGGAACCAGTCACACACACTTGCCATCAGCAGTTCCACAGTCTCATCCTGGGGCTGTTTGTTAGCTGGTCTCCAGGGCAGGTTTTCACTTGCTTGTTTAGTGTGTTACCTACCCAGTACCTGCATGTGTGGGTGATTGAGAAGCTCTGCATAGACCTGAAGTTTGGAAAGCTTTTGCCTTTTGAGAGTTAAGTGCAGAGCTACCAGAAATATTTTCTGCATCTTGATTTTGACAGAAAAATCTGGAGGGCTGTTTGAGTTTAATTTGGTTGGATCTTTTATAGATGCTGGGATCTGGGTTTTGGGAGGATACAAGCATCCATCTGGTTTTCTGATGTGTGAAACCTTTGCCTTAGCTAGCACACTCTGATTTGGGGTGCTGTGATATCCCATGAAAGCTCAGATAGAATCCTTAATGCCAAACAGAAAAGCAGAGGGTCATACATGGAGCAGTAAGATATATTGTATGAAGGAAGAAAGAGGAGGACACATCCAAAATGACCTACTCACAGTCTTGTAACACATACTGGAACCACGGGGGGTGTGATGCCTTTTATTGCAGGCAGAAAGGGGTGGGGAAATGAAAGGCTTCCAAACCAGCCCTGTTCTGTGGATCGTTCTTCAGATCAGAATACACAGATCCTTACAGAGATGCAGGAGTTATGCACAGTGTAAGGAGCATAGAAGCTGCAGTGCACTGATGCCAAGGGAGCACATCCCTTGAGGGGACTCAGGTGTGAGAACGGAAAACAAAGGGCCCCCACTTTCACAAAAGCAGTGAGTCATGTGTCCATCCTCATTGGAAAGAGAATTACTTACATATCATTAAAGGTGGAAAAAGGGGGCTGGAGAGGTGGGGAAAGTCCGTGCCTGAAGGAACAGTGAGAGTTTGGGGGCCCATCAGGGAGGCAGTTTGAGATACATGAGCAGTTTGAGGGCAGAGGGGGCTGGATTAGTTAAACTTCATAATCAAGGTGATACGTGAAACTGAGACTGGATCAGGTTGCCTCGGCAACATGAGCAGAAAAAACACAAAGCAAATCCTGAGCAGAGGCTGGGGGAAGGAAGTAGGGCATAAGGTATGGAGGATGGTAAGTGAAGTGTGAGTGTGGGGGCATAGTGTCTCTGCCACACCACTCCATGATGTCAGGGGACAGTGTCCAGCTGTCCTGGCTAGAGGGGGGCCAAGGTCAGAAGGCAGCACTGGGCTGAGGATGCAGCTGATTCAAGATCTAAATCTCTCTCTCTCTCTCAAAAAAAAAAAAAAAAAAAAAAAGGTGGGTTTTTTTTTCAGGACTCAGGTTCATAGGCTTAGTATTCAATTTTGAATATTTTTTTTTCACTTCTTGAGTGCTGCAGTGCACTTTATTAATTGGCTAATCTATCAAAACCACATATATAGAGAGAATTAGTCCCAATTTCCATGGCCAGCTCTCTGTTCCCAGCTACATCCACCAGTTTGTGCATGGTGACAAGGCACAGAAACAGGGTGAGCCAAGCTCTGATGGCACATCCTGCCCTTCTCATCATGTGGGATTTTCAGCCTTCCCAGCCCCTCAGCTTTTCCTTCCCCACACCATTTCCACAGCTGAGGCTGGTGAGACCCCTTGTCCCCATCCAGCTGTCACCAAATCCCTCATACAGATTTTCTGCCTGAAGCCTTCACTCAGGGTCCCTCAGCACAGCTGTAGTTGCAAAGGGGAGGCTGTTGGCAGTCACATAAGGAGCTGTCCTGCAAGGGCCAGATGACTTCTCCATCCCTAAAGTGGCAGTTGTGGCCTGCAACAGGTGGCCGAGTCCCCACTGGGAAGTGGTGCCTTGGAATAAGCATTGCCATGAAATTGGTACTTGTTTTAATATATTCATGAGATCAAAACTGTCTGACTGCTCCCAGTGAGCTCCTTCATTGCCCAGGATGTCTGGTCAGTGTGCCCTGTTACTGGATTGTCACAAGATGTGACTGCAGTCAGTCAGTCTCATGCTGTGTGGCTTCTCCAATGCTCTCCCTGGTGTTTCAGGTACCCATAACCTGTGGGTCGGCTGAGGGGGCTGAGGGAGAGGCAGATGCCCCATGCAGCTTTGGAACTAAGCTGGGGCTGGTGTCCCCACTGCTCTACTCTCATGGGCTGCTAAAAATGATGGGGAAAAAAAGTTAAGAGCAAGCAAAGTTTTTGTAAGCTGTGTGAAGGCCAACTTCCACCCCCAGCCTGGTACCAGATGAGGTAGTTTTTGTATTCTCTCTGTATGTCAGGTTTCCTTGTGGCTGGTGGGATTCACAGGGATACACTGAGAGCATTGAGACCCCCACAGTCCCTGACGGGAGTGTGATGAGTGCCTGTAGTTAGTGCAGCCCAAGGCTGCAGGGCTGCTGGAGGAGGCTCTGTGGCTGTGCACACAGGGACGAGCTGTGTTGGGGTGAAACATGGCTGCTCTTCATTACTGCACAGAAATGCGGGTGAGGAGAGGCAAGAGAGGCAGGAGTTGTGCTCTGAAGAGTGGAGCAGGGCAGGGCAGCAGCAGCACCCAGCCTCCCTCCCCATACACCTACAGCTCCCCTTCCTCCAGCCCCAGGCCCCTTCCTTGCTCTCAGCACAGGAAGGAAAAGGCTCAGCAGTGGCTGCCTCCATCTGCAGCAGCTGCTGTGAGCAGGCAGAGCTTCCCTGGAGTCCCCTACCTGGCAGGGCTTATTCCCCCAGCCCCAGGCCGGGTGTCTGGTGATAGCAGATGGCCGTGGCCCAAAGCACCCTGCTCCAGCTGGCCCTGCTGCGAGTGGGGCTTGTACTGGGCAAGCTTGGAGATCCCTGCCAGCTTCAGCTGGTTTGGGGTTCTCCAAAAATTCATTTGTTTGCATGGAGTGCAGCTTCTCTGGAGAGCAAAGCTCCTTACAGACCTCCTGTTTCACAATAATGACTCCAGCCAGGAAATGAAATAAATCTTCTGCAATAAGATGTATTGGTTTGTCCTATGATCAGCCACAGCTCTGGGTCCTTCGGCCAGACCAGCACCCTTGTGCTGAATGTGACACAATGGCAGCAAATCACAGCACTCTCTGCAAACAGGCACAAATAGTTGATTTTGACATGTTTTTTCTCGGCTCTATTAAATAATTCAGCAGGCTCCTGCCTTATCTTGACTCACTCTCCACCCCTCTGTTTGGCCCCAAGATTCCCATCACCTCACACTGAGCTGGTGTGTCAGCACCCTCTGCAGCCGCGTTCTGTGTGAGAGCTCACCATGAGCTGGTCCTGTTGGCTTGCACATCCTGAGGGCTGTGGCACCATCAGGGTGTGGAGTCTCTGCAGTATGGTGGGAGAAGAGGCAAAGGTTCAGTATTCAGCTCAGGGCCAGGAGACCTGGCTGGAATTCCACATCACCAACCCTGGAGAAGCAAGCTCTGATTTGGGTGACTGGGATTGTCACCTCTAACCCGTCAGAGGCTGTCAGGGAGAAGAGGCTGAAGAAGTGTTGCAGAAAGGTCATTGACTTTTGTGAGGACAGATTAGGCACTGGATACAGGAAGTTAAATATTTTTTCCAGGAGACCTCACCCTCCCTCAATCTGCTATCTGCTAAAACCCTTAAAAAGCCAATTCACAGTTTCTACCAGAGAAATATTTACTTGTATGAAGACTTAAGCCTCTCATTTCCTATAATGACAATCCTTCACGAAAATGAAATAAGAATTTCTACAAAGTTTGTGGAGGCTCTTGGCAGAACATCCAGCAACAAACTGCCCATTAATGACAGAACTTCTTTTGGTGCTTTCCCAGAAAACCTTACCTTGCAGGTTACTGTAATTAGAGCTGATTTTAGAGGAAAATAAAGTTCCAAGCTGCCGATTAAAACTGATTCTGACTGAAGCTTACCATAGTATTTTCAGTGAGAGTCTTTCAATCTGTGTTTAGAAGCCACTGATAAATTTGACTGCCACTGATAAACAAATGCTCCTGTTTTTTGGTTAATTACAGGTACCCTTCTGTCCTTTTTCCCAACAGAACTCTACTTACAATTGATTCTTACCAAACAGTTAAAAATGTGTATTTTCATGGCCCCTCCCTGGAGGCTCAGTATGCTGCCAGGAAGAATGACATGGATGAAAAAGGAGTGCCTCTGCCTAAGCTGTTGCCTCCGAGAAAGCTGGTGGTGCCTGAATGCATTTAGTGAGATGACCATCATTACTGTAGGCTACAAATATTGATGGATTAATGGCATCTGCTGCTGAATTGTCAGCTGAAGAAACCACAGTTTGAGGTTATTACTTCCTATTAAACCAAGCTCAGCTCTTCCCTGAAGTCACAAAAACATCAGGGGAAAGAAAGCACCTGAGCAGAGGGGCAGACTGGTGCTGAGCTATGGAGAAAGCACAAGTCTCTTTTAATGCAATAACAGTAATGTTAATACTTCTAAATACTTCTCTAGCGGCTAAAAAGAGCAGCCTTATTTGTCATCATTTCCAGCACACAAACCACTACAAACCTGGTTTTCTTTCTTCTGATTGCTTTGCAATTACAGGTAAAAATGGGAATGTAATTTGAATTTATATACTCTCATCCAAAGGCTTTGAAACATTATTATCTACAGTGCTTGATATCTCAAGTGGTGAATTATTGCATTAGAGACATGTATGCAGCTCTTATGTACAGCCAGTCAGAGGGTGAGCTTCTGGCACTGAGCAGTGGGATTTCAGTGCAGTCTAGGCTGAAACCTGGCTGGAACTGGACAGATTGTGAGAGCTTCTGTACCAGTGACTGAAGTGAAAATAAGCGATACCCACTGAGAGGCTTTAAATGATGAAAAATATGAACACTAACTTAATAAAGAGCATTTGAAACCCAACACATACATCCATATGGTGCAACTGTCCCTCTTTTCCCACCTGCATTCTAACCTGCATTCTTTGTCCCATAGGTTCATAGGCACAGGCTGGGAATATGTCTTCTCAGAGGCCAGCTCTGCAGATCTGGAGTATCTGCCTGAAAGTGGGTTGCTCACTTCAGTGAAAAACGAACCACAGTTTAAAAGCCCCAGCAATAATACCACCATCAGAGAAATCAGGAGCAGACCTTCCACTGCAAGTTAATGGCAGTTCATCTCTATTTGGGTCACCAGCACCTCTCTAACCCAGACACCAATAAACATTTTGGGATAAGGCAATTTTACATCTGCTGGGGTAATAAAACCCCTGCAGTCTAAAGCACGCAGTGCTGGAGCTTTTAGCTATAATATGCCGCTCCCTGGCCTCTGCAACAGTGTATTTCAGGCTGGCAGGACAAGTGCCTTGGGGACAATCAGCTGTGGGGGAGGCTGGGAAGCTGGACAAACAACACTGGAAGGACTGGCAGGTATGTAACAGGTGTGAGGGACTGTTGGGAAAGCAACATGCAAGGCTGCATGGGCCACTGCTGGTGTGGTACAATCTGAATTGACTTTGTCATACTGAGAGAAAAACTATGCTTTAGAAACCACTGGTAACAGATGAGCTTTCAGAAAATCATAGCTGTTATTCAAATAAATTATATCTCCTGTGAAGAAGATGAATATTACGGCTTAAAAAGAAAAAATACTAGGGAGTTTGCTTTGACAATAAATTCAGGCAACCTAAAAAAGAAAATCTGCTTATGTCAAGCCTTAGGAAGTGGGCAGTGAATTGGCTACGTGATAGTTACATGGTTCAGAAGTCTGGCTGTGCAAACCACTTCCTATGTATGCAATTTATACATATAAAATACAATGCTGTTTTCTTCCAGGTGTGGTAAAGTCCACTGAAATTTCTGAGCTGCTATTTTTAAAAATAGCACAGCCATAAACCTGCAAACTGTTGAGCAATATAGACCTTCTTTTAAAAATGGCTTTTAGCTTCAAAAATAAAATGCAGCAGCAAAAACTGCCACTAGTTGGATGATGAGAAAAGAGACAAAGAGTGGTGACGAGTCTCATCCAGGCTGGGTGACAGTCGCTCCTTCTACAAAATGTAGAAAAAACCCTGACCTGGTGGGAATAAGGGCAGTGAATCTTTTAACAGCAGACTCCAAGGGGAAAGCACAGCATATTAATTTTATAGAGGCAAATCTCGTGTTCTGTTTAAGGAAGTCTCCAGCATAGCTTTTGCCCGAGCCCAGTTTGTGAAGAAGAGGAACCCTGCATGCAGCCAGCTGGCTAATGCCAGCACAGGCATTTATATATATACATACACTTACACACACATAGTTAACATAGACATATATCTATAGAGAAATGAAGGTGTATGGATCTGTAAGTAGATGTCAGCAACAGTGAGTTTCCTGACGACTTTACCAGAAACTTTTTAGAAGGCAAGAATATAACCTAGAAACAATATTATCAGAAACTTTTATTTGTTGTGATTTGTAACTTCACACAAATACTGAAATGAAGAGGCAAGTAGTTCAGATTTTCAATTTGCAGTCAGAATACAGAAACACATGAAAGATTTTTTAGATTAACAGCCAGAAAATGGGTCTGCTGTGGAAGGAAAATTGAGCATTTTAAAAAATAGTTCTTTTTATATTTCATTCTATTCTATGTGTGCAGATGTACATTTTTCTGTTGTTTCCCATTTTTGTGTTTAGTATGAACACATGACAAAGGCAAGTTTTTCTGTTAAAATGGGTGAGAATCAGACAATGGCTCTGAACTCAGAGCCACACGTAATATGTTTTGAAGTAGAACAACATCTTCCTTAAAAGAAACACAGTCAATCAATTCCAAACTACAGAATTGTATGGATTGGTGAGGAAACCAATATAATTCCTAATGTTTGTATTTACTAGGCTATTGTAAAATCCTTTGTTAATGGTTGGATATCTATAGAGACCCATACTTTGAGATAGCACTAGGTAGACTGAAATCCTTAACTATTGATAGTTAAAGCAAACAAACAGTAAAAATACTTTTTGCCTAACTAGAAAAATCAGAATATGCCAACTGAATGAAATATACTGAGAACAGGACAAAACTGTTCGTTACATGCCACAGTTGATCACTGCTTATCTCTCTCCTTCATTTTATCAATGTAATTCAGCACCTCTAGGGTCCTGCTGCCAGCCAAACTCAGGTACTCGTCCTCAGAAGAGAAGGCGTCTGTCCCGGCCGCGCTGCCGGCGCCCGCGGGCTGCGGCACCTCCTGCACGGGCCGTTCGTGCTCTCCTGCGGCGCCGGCAGTGCTGGGAGGAGGGAGCCCGCCTGGGCTGCGGGCAGGGGGGAGGGATCCCCCACAGCTGCATACCCGCAAGGTGCCACACTGGATGCCCACATCCACCTTCTCTACTTCTGTCACACAGCCCTCGGTCTGCGACCAAACATCGCACCTGGTACTGCGAGTGACGTGCTCGCTCTTAACGGTGCGGTGTGACGGGCCTTGAGACAGGGCTGGGTGGGTTTTATTTTCCTGCTCTGTGGCACAAAAATTAGAGGCTTTCTCCTGAAGATTGTTTGCTTCTCCTCTAGCCAAAGCACTGCTGGGCTGCATACACACACACCGAGTGTGAGAGCTCCTGGGGGCCTCTCTGCTTGCTGAGGCTGAGAATAGGTTGGCATCATATGCCTTCAATGACTGTTCATTCAGATATTCCTTCTTTTTGGCTGTGTCTTCTTCTTCAGACTGTTTGAACAGAATTTTGCAATTGTAACCGTTGAAGTAGTTCAATAACTATGGACAAAAATAATGACTTGCTAATAACTAAATGAAATAAACAGAAAGGCCAGAACTGTCTGCTTTTGGTTGTTTGCAGGTTTTTTCATTCCTTCTCCAAGGATGTACTTCTGGCCCTTGGTGAAGAGAAGGTGGCCAAGGCAGACCTTCACTCTCACATGCAATTTATACTCTTACACCATTGCATTTTTGTGTTCAAAAATGATTGAAAACACAGTGTGTCAAATCATTCTGCTTTACAGGCATGTAATGTAAGGCAGCTATACATACAGGAAGAGCAGAGAATGTTGCTTATCATCTTCCCACAGGCATGCTACTGTAATTCCACAAGGCCAGTCATTATCAAGAGAACAGACCACATGTCTGTCAAACTACTCAGGAAAATTTACAGCTCTTCCTTGTCCTCATCACACATGAAGTTATCTCGTACAAAACAAAACGAGATTCCAGCTACATCCACCCTTAGGTGCTGTCAGGCATAGAGATATAATTCAAATAAAGCCCTGCCAGCCCACAAGAGTTTACTCACTGTGTCAGGACTAGAGCTCAAATAGCTCTCAGTCTGCCTTGGAGAGTAACTGTGAGACTGGATGCTGAGTGGTGACTCCACATCTTTAAAAATTGGATGAAAAAGAAAGAAAGGTTGCTCACCAAACACTCCCCAAAGATCCATCTCTCAAGTACAGCATGTAGAATTAAACATTACTATTTCTGATGCAGTTTTAAGATACTGTTTAAAGAACAAAATGTTAGTCAATCTAGTTCCTAGCAATAGCCAATTCTTCTCTTCTCAGGTCAACACATCTTAACAGAGATGGATGAGATGGGACCCTCAAAGCCTCAGCTGTGCTGTTAATATGGGCAGAACTGTGCTACCCAAAAGGAGGAGGGACTCTGCAGAGCACAGCCTGCAACAGAACACAGCAGACTCTATGTGCACACTGTCTGCCATACAAGTTACATATTTCTCTCTTGGAGGCCCCTGAGAGATCTTCTGCTCTGAAATGCAGCCAGCACAGCTGACCCTACAGCTACTGAGGGAGTAGGAAGGATTGCCTAGCTTACTCCCCTTCCTCTGACCACATGTGGCATGACAGCACATAGTCTACTGGAAGAGAATGTCTCTTCAAGGACAAGCAAACACAGCTAATTCTTAGTTACCTGGTAATGCTAGTTGTCTTTTTACAGTGCTGTGTGAATCAGAAGTACAAGCCCTCATCAAAGTTAACATCCTAAAAAGATCATTCTCTAGCTTTAAAAGTAACTGTTTCAGTTTCACATGCAGAGAAAAAAAAATTAAGCGATAATGTATAAATCGTACTAACCCATCTCCATCTCATGAAGATATGAACTCAGTCCAAACTTATACCCTTTCTCTTGTGCTGTTGTGAACTGTTAAAAATAATAATGTATTAATAGTGAGGGTTCAGCTGGATCAGCATCTCAGGTTAACAGAGGAACATTCAGTTTCTGTATTACATAAAGGAGTCACTGCACTGTACCACAAATTATTTTAAAAGGTATTTTTATCCCTGAGTAGTACCAAATGTGACTTCTACAGGCAAGACATCTGAAACATTTTTATATGTATACTGGTACAAAGCTCCTTTATAATACTGAAGTATCCTGCATATAATGTCTGGGCATTGCCTGCAGAACTTGATCCTAAGTGTTGATGGGTAACTTACACAATGTCTTTCAGGCATCAGCAGAGGTGTGAATGAAACCATGTGAACTGTGGGCCTGAAAGGGTTGTCTATCTGAACCACGTCACTAGCAGCAGTTCTTTCTGAATTCCTCATATAAACCATGATGGAAAAGAAGCTTCCACAGTAGTTAATTCAGTGAAGCTATATTTAGTTTCTAACTGTTGTGGGCAATCCTTCTCCACCTCATGAATCAAATGAATCATGCAAATAGTGGGTTTGACAAAAAATACATCTTTTTATAAGTTACCTCTTTAAATACAAAGAGATGGTTCTGATTCCAGGCTGTTTCTTTCACAGACTTTTCATCACTGAGGAATGCAAACACAAAGTTCTCTGGTAAGTGATTTTCCCCTAGTATTTTTATTATTTTTTCTGAGCTAAAGACCTTATTGGTAACTTTTAAATTTTTATTTTGTCTTCAGTAACCATTAAATGCTTCCCACTACTGAGTTCACTGAGATACAACACCAAGAATGTTTTTCATAAACTTCATTTCTGTTGAAATGCAAAATGGAATTGAAGCAATGACAGAAGATAGTGCTGTGTTGTAAATTGGGAGGTGCTATGTATCAG
Source organism: Illadopsis cleaveri (assembly GCA_013399915.1). NCBI lineage: Eukaryota > Metazoa > Chordata > Aves > Passeriformes > Timaliidae > Illadopsis > Illadopsis cleaveri. The sequence continues at coordinate 1,026,154 of VXBB01020437.1, read as the reverse complement.
TCTTTGGAAAACAAGTCTTTAGTAAAACACAGAGCACTCACATATCCCAGGGAAGACACTTGCTCTGTAGCCAGTGGAATGAGACAGAGTATTTTAGAGGACAAGCCAGAACAACAGCTTAACTTCAGGCACTCCAAACAGCCCCATGGAGCATTTCTGTGTGCTTATTATGGGCAGATACACAGAGTAATAATGGGCTTACCTGTGCATAAATTCATTCACATTGTACAGTACTATTTTCACTGAGAAAACTTAAGTCCTCAGTAATACTGTTGAGAATTTTGCCTTCCTGTGCTCTTAACAGGATTTCATGAATTCAGCAAGGTCTCTGCAGTTACAGCTGGTTAATAGATTGGTAATTTCCATGACACTCACCTTTTTCTTCTTGAATAATTCTGCACATTCTTCTTCAAGCTATGCTGCTGATCATGGTGATAAGCAAATGTCTCTAAAATTTAAAAAAAAAGTAAACCTTGATTTTGAAATGCAATGGAATAAATGCAATTTGAATAAAAAAGTTTCTGTCAAGTTTTTAAAATAATTTAAATAGTTGGATTTAAAATTATGTGACTGCATTCTGAAGATTGATGACGTTTTCAGTCAGGGCAGATACATCTCTGGTTACAAGAACACATATCTTTAAAAGGAGAATAAAACTCAGAATATATGTCCTTAAAATATGACACGCACCAATTTTTTCAAGGTTTGCTCTTTTTTCTCTCTTTTCACAGGATATGAAGTAGTGCTGTCCCTCATGGCAGTTCTGCAGATGGATTTTATGAAGTCCACCGGTTTCCTCGTAGCTTGTACTTGATACATTGTGACTTTTAAGGAAAACCTGTTCAGGAGCTGTGAAAATGCCTTCAAGGTGTCTGTCTACAGAATTTTCTTTTGCATTGATTGCAGGACAAACCCTTCTAGTGTCACAAGAATAATTGCTGTTGGTAATTTGATTTCTAATGTCAGAAACAGTGAAAAAAATATCGGTATTGCTTCTTCTAGAAAAAGGATTAAAATACTTTAATCCTGTGGAAGGATTATTATGGATTGGTTGACGCTCATCCTCAAATAGTGCCAGAAAGGAACAACCACTTCCATCTTGGGGACTTTTCAGCTCTGCAGTTTCTTTCATAACATCAGATATTGGTTCTTTTATTCCATCACAGTTTTCTGACTCATTACTGGCTATTATCACTGGATTTTTCCTGGCAGAATTTGTGTGGTCAGGCCTAGGGGTAGGCAATGAAGTGTAATGGGTAGAAAAGAAAAAAAAACATTTTGCTGAGTATACAAATAAGTAAAATAGTGACTGTCAACACAACACTTTATGATAATGTGATGATAAAAATCCCAAAAACTTCACTGCTCATTACATTTGATTTTGTCCTAAATATACAATATTTCAACTGAAAAAAAGAGTATGTTTTATTATGTTCTATATCTACTTTATCTACTACTTTATAGTAAAATTGATTTAAAAGAAGTTCTATTTCTTAATGTCTCCAAATATACAAAGCCACGGAGCACATCCTCCTGGACAGGGAACTGTGATTTATAAAATCAGCCACAGTATGTCACTGCTGCTCCACCAGCTGACCAAAGGCAGCCGCTCCGGGGAGAAAAAGAAACAGGGGGGGAAATAAATAAAGAGGAAGATAGTTTCTTCCATTCATAAAAGTAGTTTGCTTAAGGCTCTATTTCTCTTCCATACTGAAAGCCCATAACAAGTGACTTTCATATGTACTTGAAATCAGTAATCCTGATTCAGCACAGAATTTTTCTGTTCCAGTGTCAGGAGACCAGTCAGACATTTTGTTATGCCCCCACTTCCCTACCCCACTTCTGAGAGTAGTGGTTTTGAAGATTTTATCATGTGAGTATCATGGACATGAAAGCTATCATGCTTTCACTTACTTGGCTCTTCATCTAACATTTTCACTGTTTTGTTTCCAAAAAACTGCTGACTGACCTTTCAGAAACTCTGAGCAAAAAGTTGAGATTCTTCTGAAGAACAGAGGTCTGGCAAAAAAAAGCCATTCAAAAAAAGCCCTTTCTTTAAAGTGTTCTGAGCAAGGCTATCAGTAGAACTGAAAACTGAAATGTACAGAAAACTCTTACTGGAGAAAACGCCTGTGGTGTTTTGATCAGCAAATACTTGAAACTGAATAAAGATTCTGTGGAACTTAAATGAGAAACTAGTTTTCTCTAGTTACAGAAACCTCACCAGGACAGTTTTAGAAGGCCAAACACACTAGAGTTTATTCCTGAAGGTACTTGGATAGATCTACATGAGGAAGATAAAACCATTTTGTGAAGCAATTCAGAGAGTCTTTCTCAACTCCAGCTGAATATTTTGTAATGCAAAGTAAAATTTACGGGTAGATGAGGAAATAAGACAGGAAAACTTTTAATTCCTATTTAATAACCTTGAGGTGCCACAGCTCTCAGAATTATGCACATTGATTATATCATCAGTATGTTACATTAAACAATTGTATAAATTTACACTCTTCTTTTCACATACAGTGAAAGAAACTCCCTTCACAGAAGAATTGTTATCTTTTAAGATATAAGAATTTATGGCTACAATGGATGAAAACAAAACAAGGACAATACAAAGAAATGGATTTGAAGAGCAATTGGAAAGGAGGTGTTGTTAGTGACCCATGAATGGGTAGAAGATGACAGGATGTGACATAAGCAGACGAGTGCAGGCCTGAGAGCTAGTGGAGAAATGAGAGATGTAGGTGAGATCAGGTTATATAGGGCTCAGTGTAAATACATTAATTGGGAATTCACTCAAATATACAGCAAGGTGAATGCTATGTTCATTTTAGGTTTTGCTGGAGAAAGCCAGGAGAAGCTACAAGAGGGGAAGTTAAGGTGGATGATAAGTTTAGTTATTATTTGGCCAGTGAGTTTATGGGTCACTTGACTCCCCAGGCAAACAGGCTCCAGGCGCTTCAGGAACATAAAAAAATACTGTATGGCCTTTTAATGTCTCTATCCAGCCGAAGCTAGACATGGACAGGAACTTTCAACCAAACAGCAGACTTATGGAAGAGAAGGAGTAAAATAAGATTAGCTATGTAAAACCTCTAGGTCCAAAGGAGAGCCTCTGGAAAGAAAATGAAATAAAATGCTCAGTACAAATGAGTCTGGCCCTAAACCATCAGTGATTTAAGAATTTTTTTTATCAGCACATACAAAAAGAAATATATTCTTGATTTCCATCCATTCTTTTAAAAACAAAGTGTATATTCTCATAGAAGTATTACTGAATCAATTATAGGGAAAAAAGAAAGCTATAGTAGGATCACATTTGAAAGAGAAGGAAAGAAAATGCTTTATCCCTAGTATAAATAATATAGGTGCAGATGCTCAATTGCTATTGCAAGATCATCAGAAAAGCACTTGCAACAGTGCCCAAAACTAATAACACCTGGGGCAGCTTCCCTCTGAGGCAGCTTCCCCCTCCTCGTGGCCTCTTAGTAAATCTGTGCTGTCATTCAAGGTGAATTCAGCAACACTATCATGTCTGTGATACTGCAAAAAATAGATCATGGTTCCAAGTGCCTACCCAAAACTGACATTTTACTGCCTTTCAGCAAATTTAAATAACTTTGTACGTTTAGTATTTCCATTTGATTTCAATTTCTATTTGAAAAGCAGTCAGTGAAAAAAACCAAGCAGTAATAAGGTTCATATTATTTTAGTGTTTTTCTTAATTAAACTTGACTGTTATTTCCCTCATTAATGTAAAATCATTGCCTACCTATCAAATGGCTTGAACAGTTCCTGAGGCACTGTATCAGACTTTCTGAAAATAAACTGGCTTGGAGGTTTTGTATTCCAAGGGTCTTGATCAAAGCTGTTTCCTGGCTGAGAAAACAGCAGAAGCTGTCAAACTGTGAATATACATAATTGTTACAGTCTTTAAAACTTTCAGCTTGGGTTTCCAAACAATATACATATTTTTCCACTATTTTTATTTCTTTATATCTTTACAGCAGAACCCCAAATCTCCTTACAGCCCAAACCTCCTTGTTGCCAAACAAACTTTAGCCAACAGATAGCTACTCTGAGCATGACAGTGACAGTTTTTTCTCATCTGGTCCATAGCTGCCCCTTGTGGCTACTAGAATCCCATGGGAAATTTCATCAAAAACCTTCCTAAAGTCAAGGTAAATAATGCCTGCTGTTCTCTTCAACTCCCAGAGCTACTAATTCCATCACATAAAGCAATTAGGTCCACCAAGCAGAGTATGACCTTGAAAATCTGATGGCTGTTCACAGACACCTTCTTGTTCCTCATGTACCTTGGAATTGCCCCTGGGAGCTTAGTTCTTAATCCTGCCAAGGACAAAGGTGAGATGATGCTTCCCCAGATCATGCCCACATTTTTGCAGATGGACATAACATTTGTGTATTTCTTCTCACTGGGAAGCTTCTCTGATCACCACAGCCTTACAGGGGTTATAAATATCTGTGGTGTCATCCAACACCCTTGGAATGTACTTCGTTGGACTTTGTCCAGTCTCATATATTTCTCTATGTCCAGGTTACAGTGGATTCTCTACCTTGTTCCTTCCCAACTGTTTCATACAACTCCCCACAACTCCTGACTGCATTTTAAGATGAGCCAGAGCGCAGATCTTGTCTGAAAAAACTTGAAGCAAAATATTTTTTCAGGCTTTTCCATGTCCTTTGTCACTAGGTCTCAACTCTATTTAGCAGTGGAGAGCATTTTCCTAGGTTTCCTTCCTTTGATGACACACCTACAGAAATCCTCCCTGCTGTTCTTCCAACCCATTGTGATTTTCAGCTCTAATCATCCTCTCAGCATCCTAATGTCATCCCTCCAAACTGAGTGGATGCTCCTGTCTTCTTCCTGGGTTGCCCATCCCTCCTTGCACACTTCCTCTTTGCGTTTGACCTTAGTCAGGAGTTCCCTGATCCAGCCAAACTGCCCTGCAGAATCTAACAATTCTCTTCCACATAGAGGTGTCCTTGTGTTTTGAAAACATATTTTTTGGGGTTCTTTGTTCTTCAGGTCAGCTTCCTGTGGGTTTTGGCCTACTTGTTCCCTGAACAACCCATCATCTCCCCCTCTGAAACTCCCAGAGCATTTCTTCCTCACTTACCTCAAGACTTCAGAATATCATTCGGTGAAACACATAGAATTTGTTTTATTATTTCCAATGAATAATATATTTGTTAAAAATAAAAAATGAAGCATATTATATTTGCTATCACCTTTCTAAGGATGATTCTTTCAAGAATCACAAAGCTAACAAAAAGAAAAAATAGTATCATGCATCAGAACAAATAACCCAATAGTTTCTTAAAAGTAAAGCAGAGCACTGAGAATACTGTAAGAACTATGTTACTCACTAGACATTAAAAGATAACAAATTAAGACATGGGATCACCTGGGATCATGCAACACCCAGGTACACTAACTGTATTTTTAAGAAAGCTGTATTTCTAAACTATAATATATTTCAGCTTTCTTTAACCAAATTTACAATCCAGAAACAAAAGAAAGCCACCAGTATGTGACTAATTCTTTCTCTGCAGATATCAGCAATACTGAGAGCTCAGTGAACAAAAGCTCAAGTTGAGCTTATTTCAGAACAATAAAATAAATATATTTGTAGATAGAAAATATTCATTGCCACCAGCCTAGGAAAAATGTTGATCAATCATAATTACCATCATCATTACATTAGTTTTACACATCAAATAAATGAAAGTTAGTTTAAAATAATTCCATGGAAGTAAAATATTAACCAAACCTGGTTTTGCAGCTTCTTTTCATAGGTCTGTTCCCAATTGTTGCCCATTAGGTTTGTGTTTAAATTTTCTTCTGAAAGCTGTGTATGGTTAGAGAACTGAAAACCAGAGGAGGACAATGGACAAGCACTAAAAACTCTTGTCATGTTGTCTTCATTTTCCATACTAGAATCAACATGGCCTAATGCTGTTACTTGTGACAGCTAGACAAAACATAACAGAGGTATTTTATTTATCTAAAACTGTTTTGATTTGAGCATAAAGTTCAAAGTAATCAAGCCATTCCATCTCTTTTACATCTCTGCATATAAACCACAAAGAAGAGAAGATTTTCTACATTCTGATATGACTTTTTATGAAAAATTTAAGGCAATAAGGGCTTATTTCAGGGAAATATGTAAGTGCCTACTTAATCTGAAGAATGCACACAAATGCTATCCTGAGGAGAGATGGATATAAATACATTTTTAGCTTTTTTTTCAATAAATATGTAAGCAGTAGCAGGAAAATAATTTATGAATATAGTCTTGAAGAGAAAGAAGACTTCACATGTTTCAGTATCCATGAGATTTGGCCACTCTTCGAAAAATCACTTAAAAATACAGTAATTACTTCGTATTTTTAGTCTTATAAGAATAATAAACTTACGTTATGCTGGTATTTTCCTTTTTCTAAGAGATGCTGTCTTCTGGAGTCCAAAACTTGCTTTTGTAACCTTGTAAAATGAATAAAAACAGCCTATGAAATACAAGATCCAAAAGATTAAAATATTCTGAGTATTAATTTCAAAATAACTTAGGAATATTTTTCCTCACATCTTAAAACAGCCTGATTCTTGGGCAGTTATGAGAACCCTGTCTGAGTTGGTCACTTTAGGGTGTCCAAAGCTGGATGGGAACAGTGTAAGTGGGTAATGCTGTTTGAATAACCTGCTCCCTGAGATAAACTTAGTGTATGTACCTGACATGAGTACAGACACATAATCTTTATAAAAAGATCTCTCAGCTTCATGTGCAGTTTTTTATTCAGAATTTATTAATTACTCTCTCACAGTAAGAGTATCACTGAAATGACAGTAGTGGTTGTGAAACTTCCCTGGTTACAATGGTATGTTTATGTTTTCTTAATACCCCAAATGTTAAGGCTATCATGAAATACCTCTCCCAGAACTTCACTATTGCATAACTATTGCCTATTTTATACAAGTACCTGCTCTGGAGATCATCTAAGTTTGATTTATGTTTTGTACGTAGGGGTGACGTGGGAAGCTCTAAGTTATGTCTCCTGACAGGTTTTTTTTCATCTTCAGTGATATCAACGTGGACTGGCTTCCTCATGTTCTCTAAAATGAATGTATTTGGTATGTCAGTGCTGGGCTTGGAGAAAGTTTTGAGGTTCCTGAATTTTCATTAATGTACAAAGATTGTTGTTCTAGATTTCTTAATCCATTTAAAGTCATATTTGTTTCTTTCTTTGCTACTAACAATACAAAAATTCTATTTTAAATGGAACGATAGTATAAAATTATTTAGTCAGTCACTGGTATGTACAGGCTCTGTTGCCTTCCTCAGTCACCTTCTAATCCTCTAAGAATAGGACAAAAAATGTTCCATAATCTGGTTTATGGATATGTCACAGATGACATGAATCATAGAATCACTTAGGTTGAAGAAGACCTCTAAGATCATTGAATTCAACTATTAGACCAGCACTGCCAAGGCCACCATTAAACCATATCTTTAAGTACCACATCTACATTTAAAGAGCTAGGACTCAAGTTTTAGTGATGTTTCTCAGGAAGTTTAATAATGGATTTTAAGAAAGATAATCTGGGTAGAACTGACAAGACTATTCCAAATGCCCCCAAAGTTATGAAAAAGGAAGTGGATGGGAAATAGACCCATTCAACAACAAAGAGGAAAAGAAATGCATGTAGGGTAAAATTAATGAATAGCATGGTGAAGGTAATAAGTGTGTGTAGTGGTTTAGAAATGGTATTCTCCAATTTCGTGTTCCCAATGAAACACATCAAACCATGTGCTGCTCGCTCCCTCCTCTTCTCCCTCCTTTCCATCTCCCTCTCCCTTTCCTTCTCCCTCCTCCTGTCACTGTGCAGAAGGATGGAGAGGAGAATTGGAGGCACAAAAGGTAAAAGCTCATGGGTTGAGATAAGAACAGTTTACTGAAAACAGCAATGAAATAAGAAATTATATTAATAACAGAGTGATGATTCCCAGGCAGGTGCTCATCACAGGGAGAAACGTTCCCTGGGCACTCGCCTCCCAGTGCTGCTCCCCCTCCTGATGGACTCCTTCCCCTGCAGCCCCCGTGCATGTGGGGAGGTGTAGAATCACCTCAGCGTCCTGGCCATGCCTGTCCTGGCTACTGCAAACATCAGCCTTGGCCTGGCCTGGAACCAGGACACTGCACAAGGCTTTAAAGGTGAAGTAAGCAGGAGCCAAGGTTATTTGATTCCTCTTATGCCCTGACTTTTTATTCAGTCATAGTTTTTGTATTTATGTACATTTTTTTATTTTCAAAATAAAACAACACTTACTTGAGAGATAAGTTGTAAATGGAAGAAGAAAAACTAAAATAACAGCAGTAATAGTTAAGAAAAACTAATTCTGAGAAGTCAGAACACCCAAAACTCACCAGTGTTGTCTTTTTTGGTTGATATCTGGTTAACCACATATAGATTAACAAGATCCAAACTGACTGCTGAACTTTTAGGAGATGATACTTCCAGGAGCTTCATTTTTGACTTAAGTTTCTTTCTTTCAAAGTATTCCTTATTTTTTTAAAGGAGAGAATAAGTTTTTGACAGAAGCTTCAACAACACATTACCAGTATAGGTAATTCTTTTGAAACTAGTAAGCAAGACTTAGCAAACTATTCCTAATATAAAAGTACATGGTCAAGTATCTCTGAATTCTCATGCCCCGTTTGCTCTTAATTTATTTTTATTGCCTTGAAAAAGAATGCAAATATAATTGGGTCATATTCAAAATAAATCATTGTTATCTTGATGCCAAAATTTAGTCCTTAGATGCTCATTTCTCAAACTTTGTGTACAACCACGAAAAATATTTCTTAAAATAAAAGATACCAAATGTGGCAAGGACAAGGTCCTAAAAGAATTTAAAGGGGTTTTTCAGGAAGCATACAAGATAAGCAAATAAATCAGCAAGATTACGTACACCAGATGTGCCATCTATAATGACACAAAGAGTTTATTTTTCTCCAAATTTGTCTCTCTTGACAAAGATTACTGTCTTCTGAAAAAAAAAAAGGACAGAGGAAAAAGTAGAAAAGAAAAGTCTCTAAGATGAGGAATTCAGAGAGAATTTTTGTTACAACAAATAAAAAGAGATATGACCGACACTTTGAATATATCAGGACAATAACATATTGAACAAACTGATTTTTTTTCTAAACAAAAGAAGGATATGGAAAACTGAAGGCTATGCCAAAACAAAAAATAGCATTGGCTTTTCTTCTGAAATGTAATTCCTCTCATGATTGCAGGTGACATGTAACTAATATACCTAACATGTTCATTGGTAACCAATTTTTTAGTATATTTATTATTATCTTTAGCTTTCCAGGATGATATTATCTATGGAAAATATCTGTTCTTCACTTAAGATGAATACCTTCAGTGAAGTAAAATCATCCTGTGTACAAATCAACACTTCAAAATTCATGTTACTTCAGGGTCCACACAACCAAAATGTAACCACTTCCCTTCAGTGTCTCAGATATTTTTCCCCATCACCTCTAAATTACTAAATTATCAATAATTATATAATAGCAATTAGAAAATTACCAGTGTGTTTAGTAATTTAGTACTACATTACTAAAAACAATCCTGTCTTTTCCTGTTTTCCTTCTCCACTGAAGCAAATTACATGGTTGTAATCTAAATTATGTGGCTTAGACCAGTAATTCCTGAGAAAACAAAGAGCTCACAGGCCTCCAGGAAACTGGGAAGGCAATGAGGACAAGCTGCTGATTGGTCCCACATTCCCATATGTAAATGTTTTCATTTGAGTAATTGCCTCTATACAGTGTTATTCCACTACCTCTATATGCCTGTGAACCTGCTCTGGGTTTTGGGGGTATCAGCTTCAGTGGTGGAGCTTCCCTATACTGCCTCTTCCTTTCCTGCTGCTGAGGAGGAAACTGACTCCACTTCTTATGGTTACAGCCATTTTCTCTTGTTGTTTTCTTTCTCTTTTGAAATGTCGTCTGCTATGCCACAGATAGGTTTGATTCCTTTATTTCACTTTCAGATTCAAAATACAAAAAAGCCACCCTCCTTTTGCAGATGCCAGAAAAAGGATTTTAATGAGCCTAACATCCTTTTACGTGGCCCAGAAGAATGGCTGTGTATGTGAGTGTTAGGCCAGCTGACCATGTGGTTATCACTTGAGGCTTCATGCAATCCCTTGTGTCCCCACATACCAATACAACATGGTAACAGAAGTAATCCAGGAAAACCAAAACTGTAAACAGGCAGTCACTCATTCATTCATTCATTCATTCATTCATTCATTCATTCATTCATTCATTCACTCACACCTTCTCTGCCTCCCTCCTCTTCTCCTTGTAATTCAGTTGAGTAAATCTACCTCCAAAAAGTCAGGAAAACACATTGTAGCTGTTTAGCATTGTAACTGTTTTGAATCTCACTCCAAATGCTTTGAAAGTTTAATCTCGTTTAATCTAAGTGAACCTACTACAGCTTTTATATAACAGTATAAAATCCAATATGGCTGAAACTATTTACCTTTTGTTTTCTCCTTTCTTGCTTTAATATGATTCTGCTTCTGAAAAATGCAAATCATTATTATTGTAATTGCAAAAGCATAGTCTTGAGTCATGGCTTGAATTTCTCATCAATAGTCCTGAGGGTTTAGGACACAAATACATGTCATATGCTATGTTGTGTTGTGTTGTGTTGTGTTGTGTTGTGTTGTGTTGTGTTGTGTTGTGTTATGAGGGATCAAACCTTCAGGTAGCAAAGTCAACATATCTCTGTTAAAGTAATTTTGACTGATCCTAGTTTACTTCAGTAAGGATAGCATCACATTTGATATTAGGCTACCAAATACATTTAACATGAAAAAAGAAAACAGAAAAAAGCTTAGTCATTTGACTTGTAATACACATTTAATCAATCTGTAATTTCTTAAAACTTAAGAAATCTTTGTCAATATATTATTTTCTCCTAATTTTCTTTGTCAGGCTGCAACATGGGTACAACACTATATTAGCAAACAAACCAAAGGAGTACTATATGAGCTTTTACCTTCTCGGACTTTCCAGAACACTGGGGACCTTTTGTAAAACAGGAAAGCAAAATAGATTGACACTACAAGTTGCTTTTATAACTACAGTTATAAAAGTTGCTGTTGTTTGTGCAATATAGGAGACAATTATACTTCTAAGTACTTGTCTCACCTGTCAAACATAGTCTTATGTGAAATGCCTATAGGACTTGGTGCATAAAATTAGAAGTTGGGGTCATTGTTCCAGGAGCAGAGTGAGCATGGCTGAAGTCCTTAGGTCAGTAAGATTAAGACTTTTTGTGAGGGTCAGAAATATGGAGTATTCCCTTGGAGTTACCTTTTGCTTAAAGTTAGAGCAAACTTTCCAAACATATGGGTATAACATTCACCCTTGCAGTGGGGAGGAACCCCAGTGATGTGTAGTTTTTCTGACACCTAAAATGTAAACCCCAGATTCACCCAGGAACCCTGACAGATTCTACCAGCAGCAGTAAGGAGCAGGTTGGTTTGTACTTGCTATATGTACGCAATACTCCTACCCCATACAGAAGGTATGGCAGACAGGCATTTAGGACAAAGTTTGGGTTGGTGTTTTGGAGTTTTTTTCAACTGAAACTCTCCCTTCCTCCTGCTTCACAGAGGCAACATTCAGAAAATCCAGTTTGCTGGGAAGACTTCCAGATGGGTAGGGCGCTCTTTTAGTTTGAGTCTGCATAGAGTCCGGACAATTATAAAGCTGTGTTCAGCAATGCTGCTTCCCAATGGCTGACGAAATCTGTGGGGTTTAGATTTTTAGTAGACTGGCAGAGGGCACAGCACCCAAAGAAGCAGAACATTATCTTTTTTTTCTTTATCATTACAGCTCAGTTTGTGATGTTTTACTATTTCAGTGAATTTCAATACCCGTATATCCTTTCCCCCAAACAGTAACCACTGCTTTTTGTGAGGGTGTGAGAAAGACCTCAGCCAGCTCCTGTCTGTGGGGAGACACTGAGCCCAAACGTGACCCCCTGCCTGGGGCGACAGGGCACCTGCACCTTCTCCCACAGTCTGCCTCAGGAGGGGATTCGGGGACTCGGGGCTGTCACACATCACGGCCTGCTGGCCTGTGAGGGGACACCAGGCCTGAAACACACACTGTGGCACTACTGTTCCATGGAGGGACACTCGTTTGGTCACAAACACCACGGCTATGCCCAGTCTGTGAGGGGAAACGAGGCCTGAAACACAGCTATGCCCAGATTGTGAGGGGAAACAAGACCTGAAACACAGACCATGGGTGTGCTCGGTTTGTGAGGGGGACACCATGGCTGCCACACACAACACAGCAGTGCCTGGTTTGTGAGGGGTCATCAGGGTTGTTAAACACACCATGGCGGTGCCTAGTCTGTGAGGGACACTGACACAGCATGGAGCTGTTTCTGTCAGCTTTGAAGAGTTTCACTCACCGACTGCCGCCGACCCAGTTCATTTTCTGCTGCTGAGGAGGCAGGGAGGGAAGGCTGCCCTGTGCGCTGCTGGCAGTGTGGGTAGAGGCAATGGCTACCTCAGGGATGGTTTGCAGCCTCCCAGCAGGGCCAGAGGGCCCTTCTGCAGGGCCTCCTCCTCCCTGGGAGCACCAGAGCAGCTGCTGCCCACACCCCCAGGCTGGCAGAGAATAAGGAAAGGGTGGTACAGGGGTTGACAGACAATGGGGAAGGAAGCAGAAAGCCAAGTGAGGCAGCTGATGGGGAAGAGGCATTGCTCTGGTTGCTGCTGCCCTTCTTCTACCCCTGGTGTTTTCATACAGGCTGCTGCCAAAGCCATCGCCCTTTCCCAAGGGAGTCATGAGAGTCTTGTTGTCCCAAGTGAATTGATTTGTCTTTCAGGTCCAGCTTGTCTCTGCTACAACTACTGAGATTTTTAGGACAAGAGAGCACTTTCCTCTCCATCCTGCTCTTCCTCAGGTATTTTAGGGGCAACAGGGGAAGTGATGAGCATTTTCTGCGGGTAGATGTTGTTGTTCTTGGTCCTGCCTGATGAGCTGTTGTGTGCAAATGTGACTAACCCTCAAGGAGGGATGCAGAGTCACTCGGGGAATCTTGGCAGCAGCACAGCTCCACTCGCTCCCTTCCCTATAACTCATGGCCATTGTCTCAGCAAGTGAAGGCTCCCATTTACAAAACAATCATCAAAATTCTATATAAATCTTTTCCTGTTGGTGTTTCCTGAGTTATCTTTAGCCTAACATTTTTCAGGGTACCAAAGTTTGATTAGCATTAGTACAACAATGTGAAGAATGTTCACAGTAGATATTAGGAGCCTAAAATGAAGAACTAGCCAAGATTTTTTCTTTCTAACACTTCTAATTTGGCTAGGGTACTTACAGAATCTGGTAAGTATGCATAATTGTTTCTTGTAACAACACAATTAAAATCTTCGTGATAAATTATATCTATATTTGAAGTCTATGTGTCTGTACAACTAATATGATGGATGACAGACTAAAAATTTAATTTCATCACTTCAAATATTAATTTTTTATTTACAATTTCATCTAGCGTAAATGGTGAACTTGCTAATACTATGTCTAAGATGTAGTTTCATGTATAACATAATCAAATCCCTTCCACATTTTTTTTTAATATATGATATTTTCCATATCACCCTTACTCCTACTTTTTCACAGTATTGTCTAAATTTAAAGGAAAAATTAAATAATCTTTATGTTTGACTTATTTATCTGGTAGTTAGCAGTTATTTGTAGAGTCCAGGAAAAGTTACATGGGAGCTTCAATCAATTACTTTTCAACATAATAAATCTTCTCCTCAAATTATTTCTTACAAATAAAACTAATGACCTTTCAAACAGTTATAAAATAAAAAAATCAGTTCTTTTTTTAGGAGGGCAAAATAAAAAATTAAATAAGACCTGAGGTGAATATGATTATATTTCCAGTGTTTGCATATTTTGCCTTGATTGTCAACATTTTAAAAGTTTGAAGTAATTGGTTTGACTTTCTGAATGACGGCATAATTTCAAAGAGTTGTATGACATAATTATTAATTTTTAAAAGGTCATGAGAATGAATTTCATGGAGCTTAGCTGATTCTCTGGGAAGTGAAGTAAGTATAGAACAAAGAGGCTTCCTCTATTTGTCAGAGACTGAAGTATAAAGATTTCTCTTTTTTCTAACTTTTATAGTCACTCTTCAGAATAACTATATCTCATGTTCCTTTGTTAAGCAAGTATTATACAGAATCTTCTTCAGAACAGCTTTCAGCACCTGAATTTTCCTCTGTGACATGCTTCTTCATTATCAGATCAGCTCTAGATAGAAGAGACATATCAAAGCAGTCTAAGAAAGCATTTTTCCAGGGAGGCTGGTGTTGAAATATTGACTGTGCAACTTTTGGCACCCAGCTTTGAGTGGGTCCTTACAGAACTCCTGTATAATCAAATAAGAGAGGGAGGTCTTCTGATGGGTGACTCAAGCACTTAAGTTAGGCCCCAAGTCTATGTCTCAACACACCCAGAGAGGAATCAGCTAATTTAGGCAATGAAACTATGAATTCAAAGTGTGTGCCAACTCTGTCTGCAGCCTTATTGTACCATGAAGGTTTGAAGATGTTTCTTTCTCTAAACATGTTCCCTTGAGTGAACAGACACTGCTTATGTAAAATCATTCCCACCAGAGACAGCAAGAGAGAAACAGAGAGAAGCTGCGTTTCCAAGCAATTTCTTAGAACTAACTGCAAATTGCTCTCATGTTTTTTAATGACTCTTCCCCTTTCCAGCAAGTGTCCTACTCTAGTGCTCATTATAAAGGAAGGAATTACCAAAGAGATAAATGTTAAGTAAAAAACCCAAAACAAACCCAAACTGGTGAATCTCACAGGTTTAAATATTTTACTACATTACTGATTTTTAAAATGTTAATTTAACATTGATTTTTTTGTTTGATCTTGATATCTAGCATTAGGTAATTAAATCCATCTGTAGAAAAATGCATAAAAGATGCAGAGAAACGAAAGTGCTTTCCCATCTCTATCCAAGGTGAGAATTTCTAGCACTTTTAAATACCAGGATATGCTTATTTAGATCCCTAAACGTTGACCTAATTATCTAATGCTAGGAATGCATGACTAAAAAAAGCCTGACTCTGTTCCAAGTGGAAGCTTTTCTTTGGCAAATGCAGTGTTTAAACTTTGTTTACAGAGTTGCATGGCCTTCTTCCAGTCAATACTCTACGCCATTCCCTTCCTTGAGAAATCAGCTTATGGAGAAATAAAGCAAAACTGACCTAGTGGTGTTTTATAGTAACCTGGTTGATGGTTTTGCCATAAAGAGTACTTTTTAAAAGGTGGCTGTGATATTGCAAAATCATGACAGAGTCTGAGGAAGTTCAAATCAGCAGGCAAAGCTTGATTTAAAAACAAAGTTTCCCCTTTTAAAAGTAGTTCCTCTTGAAAGACAGATCTGTCCTTCGATTAATTTGATGAAAAGTCCTTCCCCTATTCACCTTTAAAGGATGGAGAGATAGAAGATTGTAGAGAGGCTAAATAGTTTCCAAACACAGGAAACTGGCCAGGTCAGAGAGAAGCACCTAATTTACCTGGGTCGAAATTCAATGCCCAGCTGGGAAGAAAATGGGATTGGATTCACATGGCAAACCACCAGCCAGGACAGTACCACTGACAGCAGTAGGCTGACACATTGCTATATGAAGCAGATGCCATTCTTAGGTGGTATTATTTAGATGGAATAATTTTTTACAGCACGAACTCTCAAGGCAAAGTGCCATCCTTGGTTTGGTGGACAACAGTACACGAGATCTGTTACAGAGTCTTGCGCTGAATACCTCACTTTATAAAAACAGTGTTTCTATAAAGATTAACAAAGGCCAAAGAATCCTCTGTAGATGTGCCAAACTACAGTTAGGGAACAGTGTCAAAAGCAAATCAGGAGAGGGAGATAAGGGAATTAAATCCTTACAAGGGGTTAGGAAAAAGCTGAAGGATACCAGACTTGAAGTGAAGGGACAGTCTGAACCACAGCAAAAAGAAGATAAAAGAGGGGAACACGAACTCAGACAAAAATACAAATACAACTACAACAGGCCAGAAAAAAATGGGAAACAACTAGGAAAAGTACCCAAACTACAAAATAATTTTTCTTCACATCAACTAGGAGCAAAAGCTTGCTAGAAATTCTAAAGGGACAACTGATGGCCAAGGAACATGAGCGCTCAGAAGAGATATGGACATTATGGGAAGGTTAGGCTTTTTGCATCAGTATTCATTGATGAGGAAACTGGGGAGAACTTTATGAAGGAATGCTTCCTGGGGAACTCAGTGAGGATCTATCAAAGTGAAAATAACAACAGATGAGGTGAAAATGATCTTACCAAGGCAAAATGAAGACTAGCAAAGCACCAGGACTAAATGGTATCCAATGAAGAGTTCTATAATGCAGAACTGTGGAAAGGACCACTTGAATTTGGAGTAATCTTGGAGACTAGATGGTAGCAAAATGTGACACAATTTAAAAAATAAGAATTTTGTGGCAATCCAGAAAGCTCACTTCTGCACAAAAAAAATAGCAGGAATTATAATATAGGCCAGCACATGAAAAGCCAGTGGAGCTTCTATAGATGGAAGTTGCTTTAGAACACATGTAAGAAAGAATGATCACTGTTGTCTCAGTGGATTTAATTAAGGCTGGTGACAACACCTGTTACTGAAGGTTTTAAGGAAAAAAAGTAGTTGTGAAATAATAAGGAAAGTCCTGCCATTGAAAAAAATGCAAAAGGGAGCGAAGAGACTATTTAGTTCTTGTTTTCATGCACTCAGTCACTGGGAACTGACATGGAATAGAGGCTGACAAACTCCTGAGTGGTATGGGAAAGTTGCGGAGGGAGGGGAGAGGGGAAGGGAGAGGGGAAGAGAGTGAGCAAGAGTGAGCTCTGTTGCTGAATGCCTCTTGCAGAACAGGCATAGGTGGACATAAAGTGGAGCCTGTGGGAGCCAGGGTCAAGTTAAGCAGAAAGGAGTATTTCTTCATATATGAAATGGTAAATCTGAGGAATGGCTTGTCAGATGTTTCTATTTATGTAAGAGTTTACAGGATTTAAAGAGAGACTGAACAAGTAATTGTAAGAGTAATTGTAAGGTATGTTTAATAGAAAAACCTCCCAGTCTCACAAACTTCTCACAGCTTAAAATGGCTAGAGGTTGGGAGAGTATGAAACTGCAGCATCACATGAAATTGCAATTTTTTCTCTCTTGGGTATCTGCTTAGAGCTATTGTTAGAGACAGAACACTGTGCTTGGTGAAGCACTAGCCTGTTTGCTTATTTTCAATATTTAGAAGTCTCCCAAATAAGAGTTAATAAGTAAACTGCAGTAGATGATCTTTTTGTTGTCATACTCACCAGCTGCAAACCCTCAAATAAATTCTTGAGGCATGACAAAAGGATATCAGCAGATCCTGTGTTTGGGGTGCAGGAGTAAAATAGCTGGTTTTTCTGGATTTATTCCTGCCTTCACTTTTACATAGTAGAACACTGACTCTGCTGTGGGCAGTGCCAGTATCATCATTAACTGACACCAACTACATGATTTTACCACTTACACCTGCACTCTTGCACTTGGCATGTAGCTTGTTTGAAGAGTTTACAATGCACTTGAGAAAAGGTTTAATAAGTTTAGTAATAGCATTAGAATTTTCTTCAGGTGATCTGAAAATACAAACCTTTACAGATTTAAAACAAAACCTAAAAAACATACATAATGTATTTGCAACTTCTGAAAGCATTAGAGAGACACATCCTGGTTCAGCTGAATTATCTGTATGGAATAAGTTTAACAAGAAAGAGAAATCTAGACATTAAAGGTTTAGGTATTAAAGCCTAAATATTAAAAGTGAAATTCCTTGTCTGAGAACATCACTCGACAGTTCACCATGCCTGGAGCAGCTGATGTTGACCTCTACCCTTGCCTATTTCCCTCACCCTCGCACTTTGTAAAGGGAAAACAACTTGTTTATATTTCTTTCTAGAGCTGTATTCTCTCTAGAATACCACTGTTGTCAGAAGTCAGAGCTGTTAGTGGTCAGTCTGCTATTGACTGTCCTGTCAGAGAGATTATTCAAATCCCTTATGGATAAATCATTAGAACCTACAAGTCATGCAGGCTTTGAATTTACAGCACCAAGTGTGTATCCTCCTAAATACAGAATAAGGGAAAAAGGACTTCTGCTGCAGGAATGCACCTCATGTACACCGTCTCTGTGAACTCACACTCAGGAGCCAAGCAACAGAATAGGATCTTCCTGTTCCCTCTCTCTTCTCTTGTGATAACATAGCTCTGTCTAGTCTGGGCACCCCTACAGTCTCAGTAGAACCAAGAGTTGGAATCAACTGCTTGATAGGATCAGGCCAGTCTCACCACATTGACACTTCTTCAACAAGCTTCCACATCCATGCCATTAAAACTGAAGCTCCTGCTTGTCTTAAATCTCCAGATCCTAACGGAATTATAGTGTCTGCATATTCTACTGAGGTATATGAATATAGCCAATAGCTTCTCTAAACCAGACTAAATAAACAGATAATTTCTGCTGACACAAATTTGAAATCAAAGGTCAGGGTATCTTATCACCCTTTTCTGATAAAAACATCTAATTTGCCATTGGTGTGCCTTGACGTTGCAAACTAATTCTGTGGGTGTATTTCTGTACTTATGTAAGTGATGACATTAAAGTAAATAGAAAGTTTGGAAGTACTTCAGAGAAAGGTATTTACTTGAATAATGGCTTCTATGTCCACACTCTGTTGAATCTGACTCAAACAAAATCCTACTATTCCCACACCACTGTGCAAACATACAGCTCAAAATTAAAAGAAAAACCAGATGTTCCTACCTTACCATATTACAGTATATCATATTTTGGACATTATTTACAGTTCAGTGTTAGTAGTTGAAAACAAGCTCTGTGTGGATTCATGTTACGTGTTTCACATACTCACCTATATGGAAACCGCTATGTACTATATGCATGATCTACACACATCTAAATCTTAAAGGTTCTAAATAGCAACGATTCAAAACACAGAATTTATAACTATTTTTCAGTAATTCTATTTTTATGTCCTTATGGCACAGTGGATAACTCCATAAGCAGCAAGGAAATTTCAGTTTACTGCAGACTGATGTTACAGCTATTGGACCCTCTGTTAGGATCATATAAGACATAAGATAAATGGTCTTTTGCTTTAAAAATTGCACATTATTTTTTCAAATACTAAATTAAATGGTAGAAAAAATAATCATTGAGTAAGCCTGACTGATATGTCTTGTGTAATAGCCTGCATGTTCAAATTCCACTACCTTCATCACAACCACAAAGTTTGCAAGGATGAAGCGCTGATATGGGAGACAGTGGGCACAAAACAGAAGATAAAAAAGAGGCATCAGTTGTCATGATTACACTCTAGTTCCTGTATATACAAACATTCATGGACTTTAGCCACCCTGATACTCATTGCTGCCATATATTCTTCCTCCTCAGGTATTGGTTCCTCCTCAGGTATTGGTTCCTATATTTAAAAAATGCACACAAGTTATTTTAATGTATTTGATGAAAAAACCCCATATGACTAAAAAACAATCATTTGACACTAAAAATCCAGTTTCTTCTTAAGAAAGGATAAACTCCCAAATAGTCTGGATCTAATATCAACATGCCTCCAATTCCACAGCTTCAGTTACTCAAACTTAACTAATTACACATATCTCCAGAAGTTTATTATAAAGTTAGTAGAAAATTTGGAGACAACAAAGCACTGAACACTGCACCAATATTCCAATATTACTGCAGTTTTGGCAGTTCTTTTTCCAGTAATATTGAGAATTGTTATGACTAAATGTAGTAAAGTTGCTGCCTTCAGCAGTAAAAAAAAAAAATCTAACACCTAAGGCTGTGCTCCACAAAGAGGAGTTTGTGCATGGATTACTGAGCAGGACTGTGGCAGAGCGAAACTCTAGAGACAGCAAGAACAGAAGAAAGGGGGTATTTAAAACAACAGTTCAGTCTTTTCTTCATCCTTTCAAAAGAAGGAAATACATTCCTTTTATTGACTGAAACACTGTGCAGTTAGATGTGCTTCACTTAAAAGTTTCCACTAGATCTGACTGTGGGGTGTATGTCTGCACTAACCACAAAATCACCAGAAGTTTCAGTCATCCAGGATCCTGTGAAGTGAAAGGTCAGCAGATACACAGAACCGAAAGAGATCTGTGAACTTTCCCCTTGGTAAGAAAATGCTAGAGTAATGGAATATTGCAAATAGCTGTGGTTTGGCAAAATCTAAGAGTATGCTGTGCTACACACAAGCCAGTAAGGGAAGTATCCAGTGGAGTGCATGATCAAAAAAATAACAAGCCGTAAGCAAAGCAATTTCTTAGCCAGTGTATCTTGTATCTTTGTGCACTGAAAAACCTATTTTACTGACTAAATAATCTGCAGTGAAATCAGGCTTATCTACTAACTGAATGTCTTCTGCACTAGGTCAGATTTTGACATTTTCCTAGTTTTACATTGAGCTGTGCATTTAGGGAAAAAAAAACAGCTAGAAAGGCCTCTGTCCAGATCTCTGGCCTGTGCTCACTGGCAAAAACATAATAGTTAAAGAGTACCCCATATCCTCTCTACCCAACTGTCCAGACCACTGTGGGCTGAATTTTTGCAGCCTCCTAGAAAGAAATGAGAAATAGATCTTCCTTGCTTCTTTCTTGTCCTGCTGGTCTTGGCTTACTGAACTTTTTAGAAGGCACCCAGATGTTTTGGTAAGTGGTGTCTGATTTTTAAAAGCAAACCTCACTTGCTCTCAAATCAATTGTATCATTCCTTCATCCTGAAGCTTGTGCTGCTATCTAAGCATCATCACTGCACTATGTTCAATGGGGGGTTGTTTTGTAACAGCAATGTGACTTATTTAACACAGTATTTGCTGAGTTACTGTGAGGCAGGTGGCTCCACTCTCCATCTTTAGGGAAAAAACAGGCTCTTCACCACTGCCATAAACGCCTAGTATCACATTTTAATAACATACTTTTATACGCACATTCTAAACAAATGCTTTGTCACATACTATCTTACGCAGTTACCGTAGTACTATATTTTCAAAGGGTAAAAGACCAGAGTATGTAACTACTCTGATCCTCCCCCTGCAATTTCAGTTCCTTTTCCAAACAACTGAAACAGTAAAAATAAGTAATTAAGAAAACAAACAAACAAAAAAATAAAGCAGCAAGACAACTGCCTTTACTGTAGATTCCTCTGTGTAAAATCAGCCGGGTTTTACTGCCAGGCCCGTGCGACTCGGTCGGGGTTATTTTGGGCTAACAACCCTGCCAGTGCACAATACCGGTTTCCTTTCGGCGAGAGGACAGGAAATAAATTACGCGCAGTGTGCAGGCGCTGCCCCGGAGACGCCGAGTTGCCCGGCTCCCTCCCGCGGCCGCCCGGCCGATTTCCGACCCGGGGCTGCCCGAGGCCACCGGCCCGGCTGCGCCGCCCTCTGCCGCGTCGCTCCCGCACCGGGCGACCCCCTGCGCTGGCGGTACAGCCCTCCCGCGCCGGGGAGGCTCGGCGAGTGCCGGGGGTAACGCGCTGCCCATCCTGCCGGGGCTGCCGCGGAACCCGAGCTCTCTCCGGCACTGCCGCCCCCCGTCNACTCGGCATCTGTCACGGCAGGGCGACCGGCGGCGGGTCGGGCCCAGCGCCCCGATGAAGACCCGGCGGCACCGGCCTTCCCAGCGGGCATGAGCCACTCCCGC
>VXBB01020437.1:987725-1004219 GCA_013399915.1 Illadopsis cleaveri | reverse complement strand
TAGGAGCGGCGGGTAGCGGTGCCCCGGCGGGCAGGATGGCCCACATGCTGCATGCCGCGGCCCGGCGGGTGCAGTGGAGCAGGGCGGGCGCCGCGAAGAGAGCTGCGTGCCTGCTGGCCGCGGCATACGGGCTCAAAATCCTCTACCCCATCATCCGCGGGCGTGTGAAGCGGGCGAGCGGCAGAGGCGGCGCGCAGGATGAGAGGGGCCGGGCGGTCCCGCACCGCACCGGCGGCCGGGGCAGAGCCTCACCGGCCGTGGACGCGGAATTCTTCAAGCAGCTGCTGGAACTCCGCAAACTGTTCTTCCCGAAGCTAGTGAGTGCCGAGCTGGGCTTGCTCTGTCTCCACTCGTTTGCTCTGGTATCCAGGACCTTCCTCTCCATCTATGTGGCTGCTCTCGATGGAAAAATTGTGAAGAGCATTGTGGAGAAAAAGCCCAGGAGCTTTGTCTTCCAGTTAATCAAGTGGCTGATGATTGCCATCCCAGCAACTTTCGTGAACAGCACCATACGGTACCTGGAGTGCAAGCTGGCCCTCGCCTTCCGCACGCGCCTGGTGGATCACGCCTATGAGACCTACTTTGCCAACCAAACTTACTACAAAGTGATCAGCATGGACGGGCGGCTGGCCAACCCTGACCAGTCCCTCACCGAGGACATCATGATGTTCTCGCAGTCCGTGGCGCATCTCTACTCCAACCTCACCAAGCCCATCCTGGATGTTGTGCTCACCTCCTACACCCTCATCCGCACAGCACGGTCCCGGGGGGCCAACCCCATCGGGCCCACAGTCCTGGCTGGTCTTGTCGTCTATGCCACAGCCCGCGTGCTCAAAGCCTGCTCGCCCAAGTTTGGCAAACTGGTGGCTGAGGAGGCTCACAAGAAGGGCTATCTGCGCTTCATACATTCCCGCATCATTGCCAACGTGGAAGAGATTGCCTTTTACCGAGGGCACAAGGTAAGGAGGAGAGAAATTGGAGGCACTGGGGTCACTCCTGCAGTGCCAAAGTGGGCCCATGCTTCCCCTTATGCTCTTCTTGGGCACTTTGGGTCCCTCTGACATTTAAACTTGTTTACAGCTCGGCACTTCCCATTTCTTAGGAAATGGCCATCGCACAAGGAGTGTCTGGGGGGCAGCAGATCACAGTTCCCTTGAACTCTGGCAATGTTCTGGTTTTGCAGATGAATCTTATGCTTGTCTAGAAAACTGATCTACATTACTGTTTTTCCCCCGCCCAGTCTGTTCTTATTAACTTTTCTAGACTTTTTTTTCAACCATGTATATAAACCATCATATTTAATTCAGCAGAAATAGCAACCATGGCACACCAGAAAGTTTAGGGGAAAACTGTTATGGCTCAGAACACACTACAACCTTTGACACTCTTTCACATAGCCAAGCAAAGATGTAGTCACCAGTCTTAAAATAGCATAAGTACAGTACTTCTGCAATCACAGTTACATAAACTAGTAGCTTGTTTTAAAGCCACCTTATTAAGGGACTCGTCCTGTTTTTATTAGAAGTGAATTTTGGCTGTAGTATCTTTCAAACACAATTGGGAAAAAAAGATTTTTCATGCAAGGTGAAAATGAAAGCTGGAAACCAGCTTGAAGTATTACTCTTTTCGTTCAAACAATGATTATATAACATTAATGGTTTGTTTTTGTAGACACAATCATTCTCAAAAGCTGCCTGTAGTAATTTTTCTTGAAGTGCAGCTGTTCTAAGTGCAGCTAAGTTAAACATTTTCTCTATTCCCACATACATGGGGTTGATCTGAATACATTCTGTATTGACTTGTGACTGTCTGACTTGTTAAATCTCCTGGGATAGTTCTCTCTTTCCCCAAACTGCTTGCAAAGACAAACAACATTTCAGGAATCAACTCTGCAACTTTAGGCCACTGAAGATAATTGATCCCCAGATGCTTTCCAATATAATTTTCAGTTGCTGTGAAACTCTACAGCTGCAGCTTTAATAAAGGGATGTGAAATCAAACTTATTTTGATTGTTAGAATCAACTGTTGTGACTGCTGTGTTGTTCTTGTATATATTAGAGATCTTAAAAGAGTTGAAAACCTGCCAGTGTTCTGTCAAGGGACAGTGGCATAAATAAGAACCAGGTCCACTGACTTCCATAAAGTTGTGCACTTTTGCTGTGAGACTGCAGCACAATGAGCATATGTGACAACAATGAGAAGTGACAACTCTGGCTACCCGATTATTTCATGTACACATGTGAACGTATCTTGTACTACATGTGCATCTTTGTTTCATTGTATAAATTAATTTATTATTTTAACCATAGGTAGAATTGAAACAACTGCAAAAAAGCTACAAGGATTTGACAGATCAAATGAATCTCATTTTGTCCAAACGTTTGTGGTACATCATGATAGAGCAGTTCCTGATGAAGTATGTCTGGAGTAGCTGTGGTATGATCATGGTTGCTGTGCCCATCATCACTGCAACAGGATTTGCAGATGGCGGTAATACCATCTTTTACCTAATTTCTAAATGTTTCTTTAAAGTTGTGTCCTCAAAAGGCTGTAGTTGTCTTGAGTGCTGTTCACACTGGTTTATTTTCAAAGACTTTCTTACAACATCTGTGTATTATGTATAACTTGCAAACATAGCAAGTCAGCTGAACAAATGATCCAACGTGGAGTGTGTGATAGTATAGTCAGAGGATCCTTGTATCACACGAGATTGTAATGGTAATTGCAGTCTTCTTTTTCACTAGTCACTGTTGGAATGGCAGGCTGATTTTCACAGTATCTCCTTTGGCAAAATGATGCTATGAACTTTCCTAGAGTGCTTATCTTCTCCTTCCATAAAACATAGTGTAATTACAGATAATTATAGGTAATTTTTCTCTTATTATTGACCTGTTGGAAACCGCTGATTTTCCCTAAGTCCAGTGGCATGAGAGAAAAGAAGGCAAAAATCAGATTCCAGGCTAGGATGGTATCATTTTTGACACACTATCACAACTTTCCTGGAAGTGAAATGAGACTCAAATAGTGTTGTTACTGTAGATGTTACTGAAAAAAAAAAAAGAGCAAAACGAAAGGTATTAAGGAGAACTGTTGGTTAATTTGGTTTAACAGGCTTCCTTGTGCACAATTAGAACTTACTATATTATGAATTTCTTAGGATTCCTATAACATGAATCCTACAAAGTCTTCGGAAGGATTAGTTCTAAATTGTGTACTTTGAATTAGGAATGAATGAATTCTTTTCTGTGCAGTAGTTCTGTTTCTTTCTTGAAAGTTACATTCCAAATCAGGACTGTCCAAGTGGACAAGCTTGGTGTGAGGTGTAGGATGGCTTGATGCAGTGCCCACGTGGTTTGGCTGTCTCACTAAAAAGTTGTGCTGGTGCGCGGCTGGGTGCTCAGCTCCCTGAGCTGCTGCCCATCACGTGGCTTAGTACCCTGGCTGGCATCCTGAAATATCAGGATGTCTTGTTCCAAACTGAAGAGGCTGTACAACGACATTTCACCTCACAGTGAGGGTTATCAGCACAACAGAACAAGTGATAAGAGTCTTTCTGCTAAGATGGGAATGGGTACAATCAAGAAAAGGAGCATTTAACCGCATGTTGTAAATATCTCCTTGGTATTAGAGCATGAATAAAAAAGGACTTGTATTCATGCTAAACTAGATAACATTCCTATTACTCATATTTGTTCTTTTGTTAAATGGATTTCAAATGTGGGATAAAACAAAGATGCAGCAGTGGCTCATGTTGTAAAGCAGAATTATATTCGCTACCAGCAACGTCAGCTATGAACACATGGGGTTTATTGTTGACTCCTGGGGCTTACTGTAATGGTGGCTCACAAACGTAGCAGCACTGTCAAGGTCAGTTTGAGGTGTTACAGGTATTCAAAGAATCAAGCACACCTGAAATTACCATTGACCTGCTTGAGAAAACAGTGCTTTTTGCCTCAGCAGATATCAGACACTAGTTTGTTCACATCTGAAAGAAGAGGTCAATTTATTGCTTTAGGATGGATCAAAAGAGTCAGGGATATGTACAAGGCTGGTACCATGGCCAGACTTGAGACTACAGGTGTAAAGCCATAGATTTTGTACACTTCTTCAGGGAGGAGAAAGAAAAAGTAAAAAAAAAATTTCTTCAGTAATAAAAAAAAAGAACCTTCTTTGACAGTGATATTTCTGTCTGAAATTTTATAATTTTGTTACGTATTTAAATGAAGAATTTAGGTGGCAAAGACAAGATTTCTGTTTGATAACATATCTCATTCTTTTTGTGTTAAACCATTCACATTCCGAATGTTGTGTCTCAGTTTTTGGAGAGTATTTTTTGAAGCAAGACTGATTTCTCTAGACACAGTGAACATTTATTTTGTTTATAAAATAAGTTTGGCTATCAATTAAATAAATGAAGAGGAAAATGGAAATGTTAGTTTCTGTCTGTTAAAATGTGACACTTTAAAACACAGGAGGCCATATGAAAAATGTTTTGGACAAAAAGTTCAAGAAAAATTGTATCGGTGGGTTATATAATAGAAGAGCTTGTGTTTTGGGGCTGTGAAATGCTCATAAATTCTATATAATTTCAATTTTTTAAATACCCTTAAGATTCACTGATGCAGTGGCTTGTAGAGATCCTTAAACTCTTGCTAGATGAGCTGGCCTGGGTGCTGGAAGCAGCCATCAGTAAATACTGCATTTACATTAAGGAGGAATGCTGCATTAATGTAGGTAAACCATACCTGATTCCTAGGTGATTTAATTGTGGTAGTTCTACATAGCATAGGTGGCATGTGCTATGATCCCAACAAGATCAGCAAAAATTGGTTATGTCAGAAGTAAACAAATTTCAAATCCTCTTTTACTAATGAATAACTGAATTCTCCTTATTCAATAAATGTATTCTTCTTGGAGTGAAAATAACTTTTTTAAGTGAGAGCCACACCAGTAAGAATTTTGTAATCTCTCCTTTGCAAGAGCTTTTTCTGTAGTTTTTTTAAAAGCATGCCTCATTGCGTCTCAGCAAGATTGTATACAACTAGTTGACAATGTGATGATGTAGAACTGAAGTGAAAAATCATCATAATTAAAAGCAGGAAAACTAAGATGTTCTGTGTGTATATATACACACATATATTTGAAGAGTTATGATGTAGCATTTTTTAAAAGTTTTTCATTAATTATTTTACTATATTTCAGTGAAATACAGTGAAATAATTAATTCAGTGTAATTTTTTTTATTAAATAATTATTCCAGTGTATTGCACTGTAATAATAATTAAACAATAGTTCAATAATTAGTATATAACTAATTAATATGTTATTATATAATTAAATAATTATATATTAAATAATTAATCCAGTGTATTTCACTGTAATGCACTGTATTTCAGTGATCTAGTTATGTAGGAATGTAGGAATTTTATGGATGTATAAATGAAAACAGAATAACATTTAAATTTAATTAATAAAGACAAAAAGATACATCTGGCTTTGGTACTGCCTGTAGATTCTCAGACACAGATTGCTATAATCTGATCTGTCAGGGAAGTGAGAGTAAGAAAATGCTGTTTGCTCTACTCTTGCATCGCTTGACTTAGCTCGTGAAATTTATGGTCACATTACACCTGCAAGGAATTCCTCCTAGATTTGCTTGATCGTGAGCACTGTGGAAACATGTATGTTAGTAACAATTGCTAGTACAGGAGTTGCCACAGTGGATCCACCTATTACCCTGCCTAGCATGATTTCAGCTTAGTTTAAAAAAGAGATTTAAAAAAATCTTTACAAACTTTAGGAAAAAAAATAATATCCAGATCCCATTCTGCAAAAGATTTAAGCAGTATGTGGAGATAGATATAAAGTTATGTGATGCAGAAAACACTTTAGATCTTTCATTGTAATTATTTTGAATGGAAGATCTTTGAGTGGTTTACTACACCCACTGGTTTACTACACCAGTGATTTGCAGTTGCAGTTATAAACACTGAAACAACATTTAGCCTCAAAATAGTCAGCCACTTCTTTTTAAATCTTGTTTCCTTCAGGAAACAAATCTTGCAAGTTGAATCTGTGGGATCCATGGTAGCAAGATAGTATGTGTAGATGTGTTGAATATACTTACTTCTCACATATCTTCTAGAAGCTCTGCTGGTGTTTTCTCCTTGCCTAATGCTGCTGACATTCTTATGAGACAAGGATGTAGTGTCATAAATGAAGCCTCACAACTTTGTTCTGAGGTCAGATGAAGAGAGAAACTTCATTGTGAGGGAGAGTTATCCTACTGAAACCATGCCTTTGGTACCAAAAGAGTTTATTGCTTTCTTACAGAAATATAATCATGTTGCCAGATTGACACAAATGTGAATGGTTCCTTCTACATGAAGTCAGTAAATAAGTAGGGCTGAAAATTAATAGTTGCAAAAATGTTAAAAAATTATGTTAAAAATCTGTTTCAGATCATTGCTTAGGTTTCACTTTTTTCATATTTTGAAGAATTTATGTTGTATGATGATATATTAAAAGGAAAATTATCTATGTAGATAAATAGATAAAATAATAGGATGTTTTGCCTAGGTAGGTGAATTCCATATGCTCCCACTTACTCTTTTTGAGCAAGCTATGTTACATTCAGAAGTTCTTTTTGAATGGTTGTCTTTACAGAGTTAACTTTTTCTTAAAAAAAGAAAAAAAACTACTCCATAGCAGTTCACATTGCAATAATGGTTTAGTCTATAGAGATAATTTTCAGCAGAATATTTTAACAAAACTTTTTTTTTTTACATTCAGAGTTGGAAGATGGCCAGAAACAAGCAATGGTTAGTGAAAGAACAGAAGCTTTTACTACATCACGAAACTTGCTGATCTCTGGAGCAGATGCTATTGAAAGGATTATGTCTTCATACAAAGAGGTACTGTATATCCTGCATGTGTGAAACAGAACAGGAATAAAAGAAAACCAATTTATATTTAATATAAAATATAAAAAATAGTAGTGCAGTTTTTAAAGGCAAATTCTATTGCAGCTAAATCCATGGAGATCTTTGAAATGGTAGTTTGATCTTTAGGGTTAAGTTGACAAAGAGTCTAAAGTGCACAGTTGCCTGTATGGTGCAATGTGTAGATGTCATTTTTAATACTTGTGTTCAGGTGTCATCAGAGAGCGATAGAAGTTCCTGGAATGTCAGTGATAAAGGTTCAAATTCCTCTTCTGTTTGGAGCACAGACCTGAATTTGGGCTGTCTGTCATCAGTGCACTGGGACTCTTCTGTTGGAACTGTCATAAAAGTATATAATAGTTTATTGTAAGAGTCTTTAAAGGTCTTCTAGTCCAACCCCCTCACCATGAGCAGGAGCATCTTCAACTATTATTGGATTGCTCAGAGTCCCACCCAACCTGAACTTGAATGTTTCCAGAGATGGGGTATCTCCACCTCATGGTGCAACCCTTTTCTCTATGAAAAACAAGGAGAATTGAACACTTATTTCTGGGCCACTTGAACTGTAAGGCTGTTTTCACTATCTTGTGAACCTGTTAAATTGTAAGTAATTTTTCAAAATAGAGACATTATAGCAGGAAAAAGTTCACCTTGGGAGTACAAGTGGTCTAGAAGTACAGATTGTTCATCTAGAAGATCAGAGATGTTTCAGGTCCTTACCCAAATTCCAGTAGAGCTGGGCTTTGATCTGTTGTCTCTCTTGTGGATTTATTTAAATGCCAGCTCTTAAGTCAAAGAAAAGTGAGGCGGTGGTGTTAATCTCAGCATTTCCTTCTGAATGTTTGTTTTTCATGTTTTAACAGGTTTGCTCATCCCTTTGGTGAGAACCCCTTTTCCCAGTGCAGTGTGAGGGAAGGACACATCAGCTAGGCAAAGACTATGGATTCTGTTGTTTGGAATCCAGCCATGACAGCTATAGCTTTGTAAATTGTCAGAGGAGAGGTAGTTTGGCACCATCAGATACAGACTTTGACAAAGCCAGAGTCTGTGCTGTTTTCAGAAGTCCTTCTAATGGGCTGTGATTTTTGACCTATTCTCTTTCAGCTGTTCCCTGCTTATCTCTGCTCTCAGGACACTGTTATACGGATGACCTGTTATACACTGATGTAATACCTGTTTTGTTCTCAGCATTTAAGTAATTTATACAATGTACATGAGGACTTAGAAAAACCGTTTTATTTTTTGGCAAAAAATTAGCCACAAAAATGTAGAGGAAGAACTGGACAAACTCACTTTGTCTATAACATGGTAAGATACTAATCCAGACAGCATGAGACCAAGGAGCAGTTCTGTGAATTTCCATCTCAGTTTTACATTTACGCTTCTCTTCAAGAGACACTGCAGTACTTCATCCACATTGTCATTCCCTTTTTGTGATTCAGGCAGTTTCCAAAGGACAGTGTACTTCAACCCATGTCGAGTGGTTGTGCAGTTCAGTTCTTGCCCACCTCTTCCACCAAGGCAGCCTCCTTCAAGTCAGTGTAATTCACTGTGTAGATGAGGTGGGCTTAACTTTTCTTTGCAGTCAATAGTTCAGGTGGTAGTATTTAGTGTTTGAACAAAGTGAGTTTCTACAGTCACATGTGTAGAAGCTTACTACACATTATGGGTTTCCTGGGGCACAGCTGGTACAAGTTTCATTTATCACATGCAGGATTCTCTCCATCATCCTCTGGTGAAATGATGGCCATGTGGCCAGAATTAGCACTCACTTCTGAGTCTGGCACAAATAGTGAAACTTACAGAAGAATTATGGAATTATTTCTGATTATTTCAAATAATCTTGGAATTATGTACACCATAGTGTACATAGTGGGTGAACTCAGTCATGGGGTGTACATATTTAACCACAGCAAGCCAAGGATTTTATAATCTTGATCTAATTTTGTTGTTATTCTTTTCCTCTGCATTTTGTATAAAAATGTAACTTTTTATAACCATCTAATAATACATTTAAAATAAAAGGCCTTGGCTTACTTCTTTACTACCAGCAGATGGAGACAGTTCTTTGGAAACTCTTAAATAGCCCATGAAAATGAAATTACAAAGTCCAGAGATCTGTTGTCTGTCTTCACCAGGTGAAAATTGTGAAAGCCCTTTAAGAGACCTCACCATCTTAAAAATGCCCAGTTCTATTCCAAGATGTCAGATTTAGCGTGTAATTGGTAGAAGACTCATTTCTGGTTTATACTGTATTTTAGTTAGGATGCCCTGGTGCCATCCCTTTTACACAAAAAAGCACACTTCTCCCACAGGAGGTTTCAGGAATACAAGCAAGTAAACATAAGTAATTTTAAATGCCATTTTTTTTCTCATTTCTGTGGACTTCTGTTTTTGCTGGAAAATGCAGAGATGTTGTTTTTTCTTGTGTACCAGCCTCTTTGTTTTCAGATATATTAGTAGCTGTTCACTGTTCATTGAAGACTGCAGAAATGAGCAGTCTCTACAACCTCTTCATTTATTAGAGTTATCGTAGCTTATGTGGGCTTCACTCAACTGTCCTTTCTGCTGATTGGCAGGAGCTACAGGTGGCACATGGGTTAGCACAGAATTTCAAGGAATGAAAATTGATAGGTGTTGATCAACATTGTTGCTTATGTTGATATTTGGCCAAACATTTAATATGTAGAATTTGTGAAGTGTAACTGAAATGAGGGGTTTGTTGTTTCTCAGGTCACTGAGCTAGCAGGCTACACTGCGCGTGTCTACAACATGTTTTCAGTCTTTGATGAGGTGAAGAGAGGCATCTACAAAAGAACTACTGTTATTCAAGGGTCTGTAAACAACAGCAGGATTGAAGAGAAAGCAGATTTGCACATTGATGGGCCCTTAGAAATCAAAGGTAATTAATTCATATTTGTATGAATTTTCCAGGGGTGGTTGGGGAGGCATGGAGCAGTGGGACAGGAGGTGAACAGAGGATTTTTTTCTGTAACTAATCAGCCTCTCAGCCTTACTGCCCCAGAGACCATGTTGCCTTTCATTTTAACCCCCTACTACCTTCTAACTCCATCCTTATGGTGTGCTTTTCTAATACACAAAATGGCTCAAATGTTTGCTGTAAAAACTTTCAATGAAAAGGCATTTCAACTATACTATTATATGTGATGGTGATATTAGTATTCTTACACTGAGAGTGCCTGTTTTTCTCAGACCGTTCATTTTTTTCAGAAAGCTGAGACTGTAACATTTTCATCTTCAACCGTCACATTATTTTGTTTGCAGTAGGAGAAAAAAGACAGATTGGTTCAGTAGTTTTTCCCAAAAATACTGTTTTCCATTATTAAAGATCAGCCTGTGCTCATTTTTTCATAATATAGTGGGAATCTTCAACTGAAAATGACAATTTTACCCTTCTACTCGCCTCCCAAATGATCTGATCAATATATACATTTTCCCACCTGACCCTATCCTGTGTCTTTCTGTCTCCACCTTCCCTGGAGCATTTTCTATGTACATCCATTTCTTATTGTGCTCCATTATGTGCCACCTCTTTGCCTCTTGCATCCAGCTTCTCTCTGAGGTGCTCAAAGGCGGCTTTTGCAACGGGTTTCTCATCATTTTCCCAACATACCATTTCTGCTGCTGCCCTCTGTGGTGTTGAAAAGCCTCATTCTCTTCCTTTAGCTTTTGAAAAGTTAAGCCTCAGTAGATTTATAGGCCCCACAGGGCTCTTTGTGAAATAACTTCTTGCAGCGATTTCAACAGTGCTGTCCTTCAGCTCTAATTTCTCGAAGATACTCTGAGAAAGTTCATCATAACAAAGTATGATGCAGCATGGTGGATAGGTATGGAAATAGCTGATGTCTTATTCTTGTAGATCGTGGTAATACTTGGCTGATGTTAAAGGAAATGGCATTTTATAACTGTTGCATTTTGTCATGTACAGGAGAAAAGGTTTGTAGCTCCTGGAGCAACAAAGAAATTTGGGGGCTCTTTTTAGATATAACTGTGTTTAAAACCGAAACCAAATACAGTTCAAATATGCCAGTGTTTTCTTCATGTTCCCTTATATCTAAACTCCACTCCTCTTTTCTCTGCAACCTTTTCCCAAGACTTCATTCCACTACAGTCGCTTTTCATCCAGTCTGAATTCCTCCTAAGCCATGGTGACTAGCATTTGCTCTTGTGTAGTTGTAGCTCTCAGAGGCAGCTAGCCAAGACCAAGCATTGTGCACAAAGATTTAAGAAAGAATTTAGGCCAGATGAATCTAGGCCACAGGCTCCACATTTTTTATGACAAGTGCTATTGTAATACTGGTTTTCCTCCTTTCTTTCGGTCGCAATACTTCAGAAATCCCTGAAGAGTGGATTGTGTGTGGATAAAATACACATGCTCACATGCCTGTATGTGTCTGCATTGTTAGAGAAGACAAATCTTAATATTCAGCTTCCCCAATGGCTCTTTGAACATATAATACTTACTTCCTTTTGAATCATCCAGTATAAGTCTTTGTAACTAAGCAATGTCTGTTTTGTGCCTTGCATTTACTGTTGTCAGTAGGAGTGTGAAAATATGAAAATGATAGTAATATTTTACAGATAATAATATTGCCTTAGAGCTTATTTAATAGTTCAGAATTTTAAAATTAAATAGAATTTTGTTCATTGACAAATTGTGTTTCTGATTGCACATAAATATACTTTAAAAGTGTGCTAAACTTGCAATCAAATGCTCTGACGTTAGGATTAGGAAATGAGAATTAAGTTCACTTAATTCTTACTAGATGACTATATTTTATCATTATTTTATTTTAACTACAATGTCTCCACTGTGTCAAAGTAATTTCTCTTTAGCAGAAAAACACTTATTTCCCCATAGTCTCATGCTGTTTTAAGTAAAATTTATTTTATTAAAAAAGTACATTTGGACTGATAATGGCATAAAAAATTCTGGCCAGGTTTTTATAGTTTGTCAAAGTTGAAAACAATTGAACAAAGAGCCTCTAAATGAAAAATGTAAGACTAAACTTAAGTTTACCAGAGCTTTCTATAATTAACTAACTAACTTTGTTACATTTTTCTTTGTTCAGATTAGTTTAAGTCATAAATAAACAGCTTTCTAATACAGAGAGAAATGTCTTTCCTTTGCATCTTGTCTATAAAGGTAATTTGTAGTATTTTTCTAGGAATCCAGCTGGTTGGGTTCTGTTAGACAAGATCATTAACAGGTGACTGAGAAGTTAGTTTCATTCTTCTACTGTTTCCAGGACAGTTAATATCAAAGTCCTTGTATTGCAGAGTATCCAGATGTCCAATAGAGATTGTATATTTAATTTGCCAGAAATCCAAATGCCAAGTGTATCTACCTGACTGGAATGTTATATGAGTTTCTGCAAATACTTACAAGACACATTTACAGTCTCTGGCATCAAAAAGAGATGGAAGCAAGCCATTAAATGTTTTCGCCTTTGCTCTCGTTGCTGGAGGAGACTGAAAGGTGCTCTGACTTTCAGAGCTGGTAATGATTCCTAATTAAATCCTCAAAAGAAGGCTAACTGGTTTGCCTGTGGCTAAGGTTGTTCCTGAACTTTTTACTGCTTGGTATTAAACAGCTATTTAAAGCGGAATACAGAAAATACAAGTAGAATTTGAATGAACACATCTTTACAGTGCATCACATATTTATGATGCATGCTGTGCATTGTGTTTAGGATCAAAGTTAGGTTTTGTTGCACATTCTTGGCTACTGTTGACAGTGTCTTTTAGACTAGGATTTATTATCCAGATTTTCCACTAGGGGAACCTGGAGTACATAAAAGAGCTATTTCAAACACCAGTCCTTACTTCAAAATATACTCAGTTGTGCACAGAGGCTGTCACAAGTGATTGCTTAATGGAGGGCATCACAAACTCTAATTTTTGTATTTTTTCTTTCTAGGGAAAGTAATTGATGTTGATCAAGGAATTATTTGTGAAAATGTTCCTATAATTACTCCAAATGGCGATGTGGTGGTTTCCGGACTAAACTTCAAAGTAAGATGATATGCAAGAATCTTCTGATTGTTGCCATCACATTAACATAAACAGCACAGAATTCATATACCTTATATTAAGTACTTGGAGGAGCATATGGATAAAAGGGGAAGTCCAGAAAGGTAGGCACAGTAGCTCAATAGAGGCAGACATATGTAGTTTGTCCTGCTCAGAGGAAGAAAAGGGAGGATTTCTGTTGCTGTTGCCAGGTGACAAACTGACCTGAGATTTTCAAAGGTGTATATGGCAGTATGCATCCATCCTAAGTTAATTTCAATCAAATTGGGATGCTTTACTCACAAAGACTCCTTTAAAAGCCTGAGGCCACAGCAACAGTGAAGAAATCAAACTCGTAGTTCTTCTTGATCACCACAAAGAGCAGTGCTGACTAATAGTTGACAGCATAGTTCACAAGTCCAGCTGGGGAGCATTTACTCAGTAGAAACTTGTATTTTTTTAAAAACCTATTCCAGACACCACTTGGTACCTGCTCACAATTTTAATGAGTGACCTTTACTGAATTACTCCCATATGAATTCTGATCTGATGTTCCAGTGCAGATGTTGTTCTTTCTAAAAAGAGTTGAAGTTATCAGAAATAAATTTAACAATTCTAAAAGTAGATCTTTTAATTTAGCTAAAGCAGGATGTTCCTTTTCCTCTGAATTAGAAACTAGGAGGAAAGGGTCCTAACTATGGCAAAATTTGCAACAACGTCAGTGTAGGAATTTCAGAATTGTAAAATTACAACCTTATGATCAAGCAGACATTTCTATTTATTCATTTGTCTCAAGAGACAGAAACAAAGAAGATACAGAAGTCAGTATATTTCTGTAAAACATAGATAATGACATTGTGATTATGCATAAATATACACTCATATACGCAGGGTAATAGTCAAATGAGAAAAAAAATCACTTGGCATCACAGCCAAGTTGACATAGGAAATTAAGTGGGAAATGGCAATGTGAAATTAATTTTCCAAATCACTTAATTGGTCTCCCATACCTGCAATTAGTATTACAGATAGGCACAATACTGCTTGAAAGACTGTTAACACCGTTGGACCTAATCTGCATTAGAACAATTGAGTCTGACTGTGATGTATTGATTGCTGTAATATAATCATATTACATATTACGTTATGTGTATATGGTAATAAAATATATTACTATAAATATTACGACTATATACTACTGTAAACATTAGTTTATAGAGAGTTTCTGGTCAGATATAACAGAAATTTTCATTATCTCAGCCCACATATTTTATCTAATGCCACTGTTTCTGGAATAGTTGCATGAATTCATGCAGCTAATCAATGAAATTGGTTGATAATTTTAAATCAATGCTAATGTAACCCCTCTTAGGGGTCTTAGACTCTCTTGTGCCACATACACTGTGTAGTGACATCTTTGCATTTTCATCCCCTTTGCAGGTTGAGGAGGGGATGAATCTTTTAATCACTGGACCCAATGGCTGTGGAAAGAGTTCACTCTTCAGAATTTTAAGTGGTCTATGGCCTGTGTATGAAGGAGTTCTCTACAAGCCTCCTCCACAACACATGTTTTATATACCACAAAGGTATGTGTCTTGCTGAATGTGATGCCTCTCATCTGATTACGTGAATTTTGACCCTTCTTTCTCTTATTTCTAACCTGTGATGTGTACATCCAAGTTAAAAGATGGTAAGCACAACCTCAGATGTGTGAAGTGTGTTTATAAAAAGAGATCTTTTCTCATTGGTGATGCAACATCATTAGTCATTGGAAAGGGTTCACATACATTTGTGTTGGAGCCTGTGTTCCTCAGGTGGCTAAAGTTGTGGATAATTGGCATCATGGGAATGGACCGGAATCTGAAAGAAATTTGAAATAGACCTAGTGTATCTCAATCTGATTTCTTTTAAAATGAAGGACCAAAACAAGTGAGAGCGGTTTGGTTCTTAAGTGTCGAAATAACCAAAACTTAACATTCACATTGCAAGGCCACAATCCAATCCAACAGTAACTGCAGATTGCCTTTTTAATAATATGTGCTCATTTCACTAATGGAAGCTTGGCTTTGTTTGTGCTTTCTTTGTACTCTGACATGCTGTTGGACTCTCAGTAGGTACTCTTATGCAATTGGTTCTAGAATATCTCCTTAGAGACCTCTAACTATGTTGTTTTTCAAAAGCGAAGTCAAACACTGAATCTTTGCTTCCTGTAGTCCATTTCTTCCCATGAGCAAAAGAAGTATTCATGATAACAGTTTTTAGCCTTGTTTAAAAAGTACAAGATACTAAGATGAATGGAATCTACTGAACTGATCAGTAAATTTTCCTTGCTTCAGGTGAAGGTAGCAAAGAACACTGCTGTATGATTTTTTCAAGTATTTGTATAATTTATTGCTAGCCATTGTCATTTTCTGATTCAATCAAGACTTTTATTCAGGAGTTTGGAGTAAAATGCTTTATTAAATGTTTTTCAAAACATTATTTCAGAATACCCATTGTGCAGAACATTTTTAAAACTGATTTATGCAGAACAAAAGCTAATGTGAATTTTTTTCTTGAAGAAAATCTTGAGTTTCAGCCACTTCCTTCCTCTGTGTGATCCCAGCCCCTACTCATATCTACATCTGCGGCTGGCTTGCTTACAGCTCTTTCCCTTTACTTACGTTCCCTTTATTCTGTGAAAGCAAACAGACTGGCCTTGCATTCAGGTGGATTTGCCAAGGTGCTGGTTGAGGGGATTGCATCACATCTGCTGGGTTTTCATTTCCATGAACGTGGTTCTTTGTTAGCTGTTTCCCCTAACTTTGCAGTGCTGGAAGAGTTTGTCCAGCAGACCTCTTCTGTGAAACATTTCAAAAAGTTGTAGTCAGAATTCACCCAACATCTGCAGCCCTCTGTGACCAAAGCCATGTAGGGATTGGCATATGCAGTCCATCCTAGTAGGATCCCCAACAGGAAGGGTCCTGCTGTGATGTCCTTGCAGCATCCAGGGGACACTGCCTTAGCTCAGCTCTGTGGCTCTTTGTGAGCTCCGTACTTCTCTTCCCAAGGGACAGAGCAGTGCCTGGGTAAATGGGGCAACAGTGAGTGACAGTGAGGGTTCTTCTGCAAAAGTGCTACCCCTTGAGTGTGGCTGAAGGTTCTGAAGTCTACTCTGGAGGGCAATTCAGTTGTGTCAGAGTGTGTTTTGTACACTCAGAAATGTGGCCTGTCATTCATAAGTGTCTCGTATTTGGACAGGGACTAAGGCTGAATCTTGTAGAGATTTCTGTGTGAATGTGGCTGAAGGAGTTAATAAAAGACAACAATTTGTTCTCAGATTGCTATTTTGCCCAATGTATTTGTTCTTTGGGCATACAGAGTCTTCGATGAATATCTGAGATACTAAGAATTACTTGAAGGGTATCCAGTTTTACATTGAAGTTTGTACATTTTGGGACAAGATTTGCAACAGATCTGCTGGAGTTTCAGGGCTTTTGTGTGGATTGCCTTACATGGTCCAGGCTTTTTTTTTTTTTT
>VXBB01020437.1:937195-987710 GCA_013399915.1 Illadopsis cleaveri | reverse complement strand
TTTTTTTTGCCTGTAATCTCCCTGTGAGTGTTTTAACAGTTCTTTTATTTGTGGGCTAAATAAATCACACATTCACTTGGGGTTTTTTGTCTGTCCCTGGCTCTAGTATACATTTAGAATTTTTGTACTGGTTTGTAAACTGTGCTGAAATCCCCAGATTAAAGGGGTTTATTTTGTAAGGTCCTGCTGGTGCAACCATTTTGCATTAACCCTGTGCAAATTGCTGCTTTATCAGGATTACCTTCTGTTTGTTTATTTTTGTTAGGCATAATTCTGTGAATTCTAGACTGAAGAGTAGGTTACCCTGCCTACATTTCATCATGTTTGTATTTCATCATAACTTTAGGGGAAATTGTTCCTGTCAATCTGGAAAATGTTCCGGAAAATATTTCAGACTGACAGGATCTGGGAGGTGATAGGATGGGATCAACCTGGTATCAGCCTACCTAACTGTTTTGTTTGGTGAGGTTTTTTGTTGTTGTTGTTTTGTTTGTTTGTTTTGTTTTTTTTGTTTCCGTGGTACAGCAGAAAGCTCTTGAATTGGTAGATGTCCATCGGAGCAGCAAGTTAGGATGACCTCCCTGTGTTTGTGTATGTACATTACATCTCTGGTCTAAGACACAGCAGATGGCTTTCCATTAGTGGACACAGTTACCACTGAAGTATCTGCATTCCTGTGGCTGAGTTTAATTCTGCATCAGCCCGTTTTGAGTCAAGTGTGGGAAACCTTGTCTGCAGGCATGAATGGTGGAGAATGCAGTAACTACTGAGTAACAGAATACTCAACAGTAAATAGGAGCTCACTGAAAAGGTTATTTTTTCATTTCTGTTTTTTAATGTTCTGTATTCCAGAAACTAGTATTCCAGAAATATGTGGGAAATCATGTGTCTTTTTCGAGTTCAAAAGCTACATGCAAAACTATGATTTATTAAAATGTGAATTAGCTCATTGTATACTCCAAATTTCATCCACACTGCAGGCACTTTATAGTTAGCATTACTTATTGCTTTGTAGGCTTTGAAACAGAGCCTTAAGAATGCCTGTCTTTTTGGGTTTTTAGATTACTTAGCATAATTATACTGCTTTTTTAATCTTTTGCTGTGAATCATTGTGAGGGCTTTTTTTCTCCCCTTACATAAGACTAGGCCTTGCAGAATTAATCTGTAATCAGTCACAGTTCTGGTGGATGCTGATGGGATAAACTGCCCTTTTGGGGGCAGGGTGAGAAAAACCCAGGAATTTCAGGGCCTCTGCCACTGTCCCTGACAGGCCTGTCCAAGAGGAGAGTGGGCAGGAGAGGGGGTGGGCAGAAGATGTGGAGGCTTCAAGAGCCTTTAAGCAGTCCAGCATCATTTGGGGCCTGAAGCAGCTTGTTGTTTCAGTGCTAGGAACTGGTCACACCTCAGGAAGTTGTCACATCTCATTGGAGAGTCAGTAACTGGCAGAATGGATGTTCTTACCCCTTCTTCTACTTCTCTCTGTCCCTCTTTTGCAAAGTAAAATTCAGTGTCTGAGGCACTTCAGGAGTTAGCCTTTCACAACCCATCTAAAAGTAGCCTATTTCTCCAGACTGCACCCTGGTTCTGCTCTGTGGGTCTTAACTTGGGAGGAGACTCCGTCTTCATGGAATTAGAGAGCTCTAGCACACAATTCCTTCTAGCATTTACTAGCTTTTCTTGCTCTCCAGCTAAAAGTCTCAGCTTTTTCAGTTGTAAGGAAACAGATTCTGCACATATTGGCTCTCATTTCCTTAGTTTGATATAAGTGCCAGCAAAATTGCACACCTACATACTCACAGGTTACCTTGACAACAGCACAGGAATATTCCTCAATATCTCTGTACCGTAAGTTGCAGTAAAGCTCCAGTTACCACTGGGTTATTGATATAAATTGTTAATCATTTTCTGCCTGCTGTGTCATATTGTCTTGTTTGCATGGAGGAATGTCTCATGCAGTCTCTGTTAGTTCCATAACCTTTGATCA
The DNA here is from genome assembly GCA_013399915.1 of Illadopsis cleaveri. Taxonomy (NCBI): domain Eukaryota; kingdom Metazoa; phylum Chordata; class Aves; order Passeriformes; family Timaliidae; genus Illadopsis; species Illadopsis cleaveri. The sequence continues at coordinate 985,726 of VXBB01020437.1, read as the reverse complement.
TGACTCTTGAGTCTTCCTAGCAAAGCATATATCTAAAATGCCCATCAGCGTTTTCTCTGTCTTTCTTTAGAACTGATTCCCATAGAGCCTGGAGTTATACTCCTCATCCATTGTCACTGTTCTTTCTCTTCAGCTTGCTTTTACTGTAATTTGGGTATTTTTGTGAGAGGTGTGTTTCTCCAGTAGCACGCATAGTTTCTTCGTTATCCTGTGTGCCATTCTAGTGGGAGACCTACCCACCCTCTCTCTCTTGCTGTTGCTTATTCAAGTAGATCTCTAACCTTTCTTTCAACACCAGGGTTATCAAATGCTAAAAGGGAGGCAACCAAAGATAGTATCAAATATTGTTTGTTCTTTGTCATTTAAAATTTATATACCTATATCTTGCTGCCTTCTTAATAATGCTAGGACATTATGGAATAGAAGTTAGTTTAAAGGTTTGTCTGGCCCTCCTAAGCTGTTTGGTTTTGCATGCATCTGCTCTATTACTGGTATTTTATTTGGAATTCATTTACAAGTCTTTCTATCTTTCTATCATTTTCCCTTCTGTATTCTAAAAATATCCTTGGATACAAAACAAAATTACATCAGCCACAGAGATATTTTTCCTCTCCTTTGCTCTATTGACTAATCCAAATGTCTGATGTGATTTGCCTGAGGTAGTCCAAGGATATTCATCATGTGGATGAATGAAGCAAGAATGTTTCAGTTCTAAGTGATACGAATAATAAAGTGATAAAAGTAAATTTTACATTATAAGTACATGAAAATTTGAAGATTACAGTGCAACTCAAATGTTTTAAGCACAAAGTAGTTAGTAGTGCCCACGCTGCCGAAAACTGAAGTAGTTCTTTATTATGTAAATAATTTAATCTCGCAAAATTGCTGTGTTTCACTTTCAGATACCCTATATGTCATATGGAAGTTTGTGCAAATGGAGTATATGTCTCTGTGGTTCTTCTGTATCAGACTACTTTCTTGTTAGAGTGTGCTCTGCTGGAGAAGTAGCCTGACTGAAGTGCTGTGCAGATACACCCATTTGAGTTCTGTTGCCTCATCTCATTTGGACTGGCTCAGATGTCTCTGTCCTATGTTGTATTCTGTGCATCCTGATTTGTTGTCAGCTAATACTGCTCTGTTTTTAACTATGATCTTTTTAATTGAGTCAGGTGAAGTTGAGCTGTACTCTGCACATGCCAACACTGCACCAGCGATTGTCATTGCCCTTCAGCATTTTGCTGATAGTGCATCACCACATCAACTTGTTCATTCAATACTTTGCCATCAGTTCATGTCATGCTGTACAGATACCTGCCCCCTGGCACACTGGATCTGTCTGTTGGGCTTGCGTTATCAAGTTCATGATGCTCCTTTTCAATGTGTTTATTTCCAAAGTTCACCACTTATCTGACAGATGAGAAAAAGATCTTTAGTAGACAAGCATTAAAAAAAAACATAACACAGCACACTTCATACTGTGTGCAATAGTTTGCATACTACTCTGATATAGATATGCTTTAAAGATTGCCTGCTACTTTATATCTCATTTTTCCTCTTTTGAGATTAGTCAGTTCCAGACAGCTTACCTCAGTTCTGCTGTTTGTTTTCTCCATCCAGAAACTGTGGCCTGACATCTGAGAGAGCTGTCAGGCTCTCCCCTTGGCCAGGGCACAGCTTCTTCTATTTCATCTTTTTGGCATTCCTATAGAAATGCTTGCATTTATCCTTCCTAATTGATGGAAGTTCCATCTTGCCTCATCTAGAAAAGAAAAGTTCTTGCCCTGCTGCCCTGTAGGTTGGCTGAAGCTTTGCCTGCCAAGATCTCTGTGAAACCTCTCCATTTCCACTGAAGGCTCACTCAGAGATGTAAAGTACGAATATTTATTATTAGGTCTGTGTGCTGACTGCTCACAAGTAATGGCAGTACCTCTTGGTAGGATACTTTGTACAAAACAACACTAACACTGATAGTCAGAGGTGGAAAATGGTTTTGTGGATTATCTGCTACTCCCCCTCAAGCCATGCCAGGGGTCTTCTCTACTGCCCAGACACAAGACTCAGCTGATTAAAGCACAGTTTACAGGTATTTTCTGGATATTTAAGGAAAATGTTGCATGAATTCCAGACTGAAGTATATAATCAACTTGTTGCATTGGGGTTTGCCTTAGGTTTAAAATGTATTTACGTAAATCCAACATTTAAAGGCTACTGCAAAACTGGTATTTGTGAAGGACTTCAGCATTCTCTGGGGATTTGGTCCCTCAGTGCCTTCAGACTGGGGCATGTCTGGAGCAACCTGTGGCTATGGGAGATACCAAGAGGACCAAATGTGGGTGAGGAATTGAGATGTGTTGATACATACTCAACTTCTACTCCAGTCATCTGTGTATGTGCCAGACTGTTTATGAAACTGCATTTAAAAGCTAGGAAAAATAAGCTTTGACCTTTTTTTTAGGTACATAGTCAGGTTGAGTTTGACAAACATTTTATAATTACAAAGCCATTAATAGATTGTAAGAACTGAATACATGGCTGGTGTTTATAGAATCTATCCTGCAAAACAATGACAATCTGTTAAATCTGTTAGGTTGATTTTGCTGACACAAGCAGCTCACAGAATCATAGCATGCCTTGGGTTAAAGGGGGGCTTTAAGACCATCCAGTTCCAACCCTCTGCTATGGTCAGGGACACCTTCCACTAGAACAGGCCTGTCCAGCCTGGCGTTGAACATTTAGAGGGATGGGGTATCCACAACTTCTTTTGCCTTTAAAATTTAGTATTGACAATAGTTCTAGGGGAACAAATTCATCTAGAAGTTAACTGAGAACTCTGTGTACCTTAGCAGTGGTACAGACAAAGTTGCATGTTAGGGAGTAATCTGGTGGTTGCATTTACATGACCTAGTTTCTGCACTAAGCTCCCATTACTCCATCCAGCTTGAGCAGTTACATCCAGCTTAATGCACCTGCCCTGCAACTGTGCAACAAAGGATCTTTGACAGATGAACAGAATGGCAGCTGTTTACTATTTCAATAATATTTTACCTAGCATCATAAAGCTCGCTTCGAATGCCTTATGCATATCAAGTAATGAGAAACAATTTGGTTACATAACAACGGGAAGCACTGGGAAACATAAACTAGGAAATCTGCCTGACATAAAAAGCTTGATATGAAAAGACTAAAAGGATCCTGGCTTTTGTAAGGGAAGGACAGCTGAAAGCTCCAATAACAACTGGTATCAACTTTGCTGAGAATAAGTCCTTTCTCCTCCTTCCTACTATAGTTTTCAATCAGAAACTCCATTATGGTGCCCTATGCTTTTAAAAATTCAGGTATTAAATATAGCCAACATCTCCTTCTTGAAGAGGAGATAGTAGTTCTTCCCCTTAGGCTTTGCCATTTGCCTGCCCCTGTGTCCTGGGCTCCAAAACTCCAGAACTGTGTCCCAGCTCCAAGGTCATTCAGCCTTCTCCCAGCTTCTCCATGGTCTTCTCACTCTGACACATTTCTTAGGTTCTAGTTCTGTGTTTGACTGCCTGCAGGCTAAACCTGTTTGCCCAAGACCATGTCCAGATGCCTTTTGAATATTTCCAAGGATGGAGACTCCTCAGATTCTCTGGGGAGCTTGTTTCAGTGCTTGGTCACCCTTACAGTGAAAAATTGTTTCCAGATGCTCATATGGCGTCTCCTGTTTCAGTTTGTGCCCATTAGCTCTGATCCTGTCACTTGACACCAGTGAGAAGAGCCCAGCCCTGTCCTCCTTGCACCCTCCCTTCAGGTATTTATATAAGTTGATAAGATCCCCTTGAGACTTTTCCAGGCTAAACACCCCCAGGTCTCTTTCCTCATAGGAGAGATGTTCCAGTCCCTTCACCAGTTCTGTAGTGCTTGAATCCCATCAGATGCCAGGAGGCCAGCATTGTGCAGCATCAGACAGACCCCTAGTCACAGCACAGCATATGCTATGCTTGGGCCCATCTGTGCTAAGGTTCCTTGGCACTAAGGTCTTGAGCACTCTGGTAGGATTCTCTTAGGAGTAAACAATGCCATTTGTCACGTCTACCTCAGACCAAAGGATGTTACCATGAGAATGTGCTGCTTCACTGAAAGATAAAGATAAAGTAAAGATAAAGCCACCTGTGTAATTGCCGGTGCCAAGTGGGGGCTGCCTGCAGGCTTCTGTGTAATCTTCTCTGAAAATTAGCTGACAAAACAGGAGAAAAGTGCAGTGCAGCACAGGCCCAAAGGCCAAGCTGTATGTGCAGCACAACCCAACAGAGTGCAGCAAAGTATAGCACAGGCCCCTGACCACTCAAGGCAACTGTTCCACAGATCACCAATTCCATAATGCACAAGGTTCCAGCTGGGGTCACTGCAGCTGCTTGGCCTATGTCCTGGGACCGGTTCACTAGAGGGCACCACTGACTACAGAGAGGGCCGGGGGTAACTGAGACTTACTTGAGTAACTTCTAGGTGAGATGGGTCTCTTCTGCTGACAATGCAGAGTAGTCCCCACAACACTGGGATTTCTCTTCATTGTTCTTTAGCATTAATTATGTCATGGTCTCATGGGAGAATGTAGCAGGTGCAATTTTTTCTTCAATTCATCATGTGTACACCTACCTAGCTTAGATGGGAGTGTGGCTTTCCCAAGAGGGAAGACTTTTCCAGGCTTGGTTATTTGCCTAACATCTTCCATTAATTATGCCTTATCAATCTCAGTTTCTGCTTATTACTACAGCTCCCTTGAAGAGCCACGTCACATACCAATAATGCTTGGAAAATGTCTATAATAATGTTCCATGTATCTATACACATGGTGTCTCTATTCTGTCTGTCATGTTCTGTCCTGTGTAATGCAGTGTTTTACCACAGTAAGAGAAGGAAGTCAGTGCAGTGCATGCCTTCTCACTTGTTGGCAGGTGTTCCACTGCAGACATACTCTTGCTTTATGAATACTTGTGTATTCATATCACAGTGCTTGGGAAAAGCTACACAATGGACAACTAAGCACTGTAGAAACCCAGAGCAAGAACAGCCTTTGCTCTAAAGGCTCTGCTGTCTACATTTCCTCTTCACTGTGAAATAAGGTGTCACTTCTCATCTACAAAACTGTGAATAATTTGGGGTCATTCTAGAAGAGGGAGACTGCCTTGCTCATTGTGTTACACTGCTGTGATAAAACTGAAGAACACCTCTTAGGCTGGAGTATGCCTGGTGGGACTGACAGGCTATAACCTTGTCCAGAACAGCTCATTGTTCTTTCTTCAATTCGCTGGTCGTCATGATCATCCATCCAGATAATCCTTTTATCATCCATACTGCCAGAGGTAGTTTAAGAAAAGGAGAGCATTTTCTCTTAATTTGATTGATTTGTTGCAGGTGGTTACATTTCAGAATGCATTAGCTGCTAAAATTTTGTAGAAATTGTTTGGGTTTGATTTTAATTATATGTATGTTTTTGTGTGTTCTCTGCCTATCACAAGATACAAACAGACTGAACTGAATAATTGTGTGAATTGCTCACCTTTAACATTTTTTGCCATCTGACCAGTTCTAGTAATATTTTATCTGCGATCTTGGTAATAGTGAAAAATCATGAGACGAGACCTGAGTATGAATAGCACTCACTTGAAAGGCTTCTTTTACCTTTCTGGTTATTATTTGCTCGCAGATTGTTTTCTTGTAGAAATGTGCACAGCTTTTTTGCAAAAAAAAAAGGCAAAAAAAAGCGCCACAGAGTGATTTTTTTCAGGCTTTGATACCAGATTCTAATTATATACATTGAGAATTCAGCCTTTCATACTGTGCATTTCATTTCCTGTTAACTATATTCCTTGGCATTATGGTCTTTAGTGCTCTGGTAGGATTTTCCACTCAGTAACTGATCTATCTGAAATATTTAGAGGATGTTTGTGGCCAGCTCTGTATGAGTGGAGAGCAAAGTTCAGAGTAGGGCAGTTTAAAGACAGATCAATTATTTATATATTTAGAACAGCTGCTGAAACTTTAGCTGGCTCTAAAATCCCTTGAACTAGACACAGTGTGATTAACAAACAGCCTGTTGTGTTTTTATAAATTTTGATAAATATCATTTATTATTTTTTAACTCTTTGGTGATAGCACCTTCTGTTTGAGAGCAGTGGATACAACACTACTTAAGAACTTAATTCACATTCATTCAAGACATTCTATTTTCTCATGTTTGTAGTGGTGGTGGCATCTTTTTTTTCCTGTTTATTTTATTAATGTCATCAAAGAATTACTAAGAATTCAATTACTTTCATTAGTGGAGGCTGTTGTTTCTTGTTGATCACTGTTGATCAGGATTTGCTATTGGTGAAAACTGGAATTTTTACTATTAATCTAAAGCAGGAGCATTGCAATAGCTGAAGTTTTGCTGAGGTGATTGCAGACAAAGTATAGCAGCTCATAAAATTATGATCTTGGCAAGCAAGGTGATAGAAAATTCATATATGAGGGGATCTCCTAGTTGGTCAGGAACAGATTTCGAGCTTTTGGAAAATGGTCCAAAATATCTATGTAGTAGGTAAAGGGAGCCACCTAGAGTTAACCTATAGGAATCTCTATATATAAATGTGTGTCTGAACTTGTGCCAGTTACTGCAGCTTAGGTGCCAAACTGAGAGCTAAATGTTAAACTCATTTATCTCTCCTGAGAGAAGGCACCTAAATAAGATTAGAACCCCCTTTAAATGTTTTTACAATGCTACTGAAGGGTTAGGATAGTTACTGGATTTTATCTTAGAGAGCATTGGATAAAAAAAGACTAGTACTAAAGTCTCCCTCCTTCCATTTGAGGACTCTGACTGGTATAGTATATAATTAGGCTCTTTCCAGTAACTCTCTCTTTGGACACATGGTTCCTGCCTCTTTACAGTAGTTTTCTTGTAAGCCATTCTTATCTTCTGCTAGTTAGTAATTGATGGGGTTTGTTACTCCACTGCAAGCTGGGGTTTTCTGTAATTTTTACAAACTAGGTGAGGTGAGGCATGCTTGGTAGTACCAGTGTGTTTAGCTGGGAGGCCAGAAGAAAAATCCAGCTGTGCCAGGAAGCAGTGCTGGTGACTCAGTAAACAGCATGGCACCAAGTGTCCTGGCACAGTCAGTTTGAGCATTGCTTTCCCTGTTTTGCCATAGGTTAAATCTCAGAGCTCCTAGTTGTTGGAGTCCAGAGCATTCCTCTGGTTGCCCTGGAAGGTCACAGACCTCAGTAAAGAGGTCTGGAAGCCGAGAAAGAGGGTTTGAATTCTGTCCAGGGGGGTCTGTGCAGGGGTTTGCCTGGCACAGAGCCCAGGAGGACACAGTCTTTGATTTTAGTCCATGGAAAAAGCTTCCAACACAAAGAAGAATTACAAGTCACAAATGTGTAAAAGATAGTAGTGTAGCTAATCACTAGACGGAAAATTTAGTAGTTTTGGGTTTTTAGAATGGAGCTGAATAGGGGACAAGATGGAGATTTTAGGGCGGTGCCCTGGGTTCTTCTTCTTCTCCCTTGGCATCCATCTTTTGCAGTGATGTGGGCACAAAGTAGTTTTAGAGGATTGGATTAAGGTAGATATGACCCTTTTAGTATAGGTGATAGGCATTGGCACATAATGGTAAATAAGGTACACGTAATTTTCTGTATAAGAGCCAGCGACAGCCCATCGTGGGCAGAGTCATCAGGTGCCCGGGCTGCTGTGAAGACCTTGGCCGGGCACAGAGGAATTTGTAGACAGAGTCAAGGAGTCATCGGGTGCCTGAGCTGCTGTGAACATCTTGGCTGGGCACAGAGAAATTTGTAAGATAAGAAATAATAAACAACGCGAGAAACCTGAAAACAAGACCTTGCAGACTCCATTTCATTCTCACACCGGACCCAAAGCCTTCAGAGGGCTGAGGGCAAAAAAGCACCACTCAAACCTGCCCACACGAACCACCACCTGAATCTCGGGTGAGAGAAAACCCAAAAACCCCAAGACCTAGTCATTTTGGGATCATACTTCACAAGAATAGGGTATTAAACCCCAGACAAATTAAATGACAGGTAACTCTGTCCTCCTTGCTCTTACCTGCAGCTTCACTTAAATTACAGTCTTAGCCACTGATTTAAACCTTTCTGAGCCCTGGTGGAGTTACTCTTCTGTCCCAGAGGTGGCAGCAGCCTGGAGCAAGTGAAGTGATTTCTACGCATGCAAGAAGTCAAGCCCTTTGGGATTTTAGATGGAGAGCATTGTGGATATGTAATAACTCATTACTTCATGAAGTTACTTAATGTTTAGGGTTGATATTTTGCAATATCGCAACTAATGTAAGTGGTTTACTGCACTTGGTGCTAGTGTTCATGCAGCAGCCCAGAGCAGTACTATTGCCACATAAGCAGAGAGCAGAACAATGAGCAAAGAGGAGCAAGCAATGTTTGTATTTGGCTTGTGGTTCTAGTTTTGCTCCATCTGGGTGCTTGCCACAACACAAAGATGACCAAATATTAGCAAAGAGTTCAGATCCCCTGCCCTTCCCATCATCACCCAGTTGGTGGTGAAAGTAGTTTAACCACAGGTGGGTACAGTCAGTTCACCATGGATGTTTGCAGCACTAAAACCAATGCAGCTGATGCCAGCTTGCATGTGAATTTTAGTTTATATGGCGGCTTTAGTTCTGTAATTCTTCATTTGTTGCACTGTGAGATCCTTCACATTACTTTATGGTGTATTTTAGGGACTCTCAGTATAAAAATGGATAGATCCACCCTTCTGCAGACACCTCCAAGGGAAGGAAAGAAATCTGCTGAGGTATTACACACCTCTGCCAGGTGCCCCTGCATGGCTGAGACCTTCCCACTATGCAGGTCTAGAGCATTTTAGGGAAGAAAAGTGACCGCTTTTTAACACACTGTGAAGTTGTTGGAAGCAGTTCTTGGTGGCAAGACAAGCTGCCTGGAAGCCTCCTTATTGCTTGCCCAGTTTTGACTGCTCCTCTCTATCATCATCCCCTGTCACTACAGCTTCAATAAGATTAGTATTGTTTTAGCAGATGAACCCAGAGGGAGTTGTGGAACACTTGGCACAGAAAGCAGGACAGAGTCTGGAGCCTGACTGTTCTTTGGCTCTGAATTTCCCTTCCAAACTCAAAATCTCACAGACTGTTCCTGTGGTGTTTCCAGTTTCCAAGAGCTATCAACAGTGTCTGTGGGACAGGATGGATATTTGTCCTTCACAAGAAATCCTTTGACCAGCAAAGGAAATGGTCAAGTAGATGTGTCTTGGATTGCCTTTGCTGTCTTAACCTGAATGTCCTGATATCTTTTAGAGAGCTGTGGAACTATTCTTTCAGTTTTCTTTGTTTTGAGACTAGGAGGGTTTTTGGGTCCTGGGCTGCTAAAGGCTGGGCTCAGCTCATGACATTGTGGCAATTGGCCATAGCTATTCCCCAGCCATGACTGGGGACTCTGGCAGAGAATATAACCTGGTACAGCACAGATGATATAACCTGGTCTGGAAATATGGTGACTAAGAAGCTGCTTCACATACAGCACAACCTTGTACATGGCAAAGGGAGGCTGGTGCTATGAGGTTTAAGGTGACCAACCCCTTTAATGTGTGCTACTTTGCAATTCAGAGGTGGTACACTGGCTTCGACAGCCAGCTAAGTTATGCCCAGTCTGAATTCTGCACTCCAGAATAGTAGAGAAAGAAGGTTTTCAGTGCTCTCCTGTGGGAGTTGTGTGTCTCTTGCTGCACCATGGAATTCTTTACCAGTTTGAGCTGCAATGTTTTTGTTAAAACTTGATTTTAACATGTGTGTTTAAATCAATTTCTAAATCTCTTATGAGTACCAAACCTTGAATACAGGATAGCTCTGCTGATTCCAAGTGAAAGCATTCAAAATGGGTTATGAAGTGGATATTTAATCTGCCTGATCTGTCATTGTGTTTCCATGCTAACACTACCCTTGTTGTTACCATGTAATCAACTGTTATGGGAGCAATATTGTCTCTAAGGTAAGTTTAGAAAAATGTTCACCCACAATGCACCCACTGGATAAATCCAGTTTTAGCAACATAGTGTTTAAAACCTTATACTCTGTTCATAGGGCATCAGCAAGATGTGGTCTCTTGAAACCATCCTCAGATTACCAGTTTCCCTGTATTGTTCCTCAGGCCCTACATGTCCATTGGAACACTACGAGATCAAGTCATCTATCCAGATTCAGTGGAAGACATGCATGAGAAAGGCTACCAAGACCAAGATCTGGAGTCTATTCTGCATGTGGTTCATCTGTACCACATAGTTCAAAGAGAAGGAGGTAAATGGCATATTTTTGTTAAAAACTTGATAAAATCCATTCCTTGCATGTATGTCTTGGTGTGACTGACCTTTACTAACTCAACTGGCAAAACTGGATTCAGGCCGTTGTGGTTGTGGGAGCTGCACAGACACATGGTTGTTGCTCCTGATGCTAACAGAGGGAGAAGAGATGAATGCTTCTCCCCTCCCCAGTAAATCCATGCCCAAGCTGAACATCCTCACTATCTTGTGATGGCCAGTCTTTTCCTGGTAGTGTGGGATCACTTACCTTCCTTAATTTTCATAAAAACTGTAACCTGCCTTAAAACATTGTAATCTCACTGACTGTATCAACTTGAAAGTATGTGAATGAAAAGAGAATCAGATCTGCTTTCTCCTCCCCAGTTTTTGGGATCAGCAGGACTATGTGCTATGAGAAGGAGTGTCTGAGACCACCCCACCAGAGTGAGCAAGTTAAAAATAACCAAGCAACACTGGCTGGCAGTAGATTGTTGCCATCTACTGTTTGCTTTTTAGGTTGCCAGGTGTTCTCAGCATTGTTTGTTCTCAGAGTTGGGGATGGTGTGCATATATATATTTATACTGGCACTATAAATGTCAAGATGCTAAAGGCTTCTTTTGTATCTAAGGAACTGGAGCAATTAATGGCTTTTTTTCCCCCAAGCACAGCAAGAATTTTTATCCTTTTGCTCCTGTCAGACACTAACCTCTAGTTTCAATTTCCCCCCCATCATTATGCTTTTAAAACAGACACAGGACAAAGTTGGTACCATTTAGAGAGAAGAAAAAGGATCTTCAGACCTCTTTAAGGGGTGTGCTGGATGTACCCTGCCTTTCTCTGCCAGCTGTCAGTGCTGGTTTTGATCAGGTACTCTGCCTTGTTTGTGCTTGGTGAGTCTCTGGATCGTTCTGACAACACAGACTAGTGTGCTTCAACCACTGGGAATCCCAAGACAAGGTCTAAATTCCCAGTCCTGGATGGCAGCCTGTTGTTCTGTTAAAGAGGCAGAAACTGTCTTTTTTTTTAAAGTATGTGTGCATACTTTAGAGTCTTTCCTGTACATTTTAGAGTGGGAAGTAGTACTCATTTACAACAGCAATTGTATACCTAAAGATACTACTCCACCATAGGCTAATGCTCCTTTGTTAAGAATGTAATAATGACTGTTGAAATAGAAAATAAGAATCTGCCATCATTCTGATTAATGTTATTATTCAAATCTGATCCTATAAAACAAGAAAAAGTGGGCAGAGCTAAGCTCAGTGACGGGAACAATTGCAGAGAAGGCCTCTCCTTCCTACACTGACACTTACAACTATTCCTGTTAGTATTCCTGAGTCACTTACTTCACTGAGATGCTCAGATTGTGGAAAAAAAAGCAGGAATGTTGAAATGGGCAGCTGGAAAAAGAGGAGCAGTTAAATTGTCAGGGTCAAGAAGTCACTGGAGTGTGTGCATTCACTGTGTGCTGGTACTTGTGGCTGGACTGCACAACACGTGACTCTTGGTGGCCAAAGCCACCCCCCAGCAGTCTCTGAGTGCACATGGTTGTGGTTTCTGACCCTGCAGCTGGAGCCTGTAACTGGTGACAAGGCAGTCACTGTGCCCCATGTCCAAGATGCCTTGGCTACAGTCACTGAAACCCCAAGTTTGGATCAGTCTCATGCTGCTTTCCATGCCAAAGAAAGTATTTATTGCTGTTCTTGCTCTTCTGCCTGTCTGACTGCACATGCACAACACACACAATCTCTTACAAAGTCTAGAGGACACTGTTAATGTTCACTGGGACTATATTGAAGCTCAAGATAAGGGCACACTGTGCAAAAGTCTGCACAAATAGATGTTGGGGAAAAATGTGTCTTAGGTGCTTTGTGATCTAAAGTGACAGAAGTGGCCAAAGCCGGAAAACAGGGAGAGAGATTACCACATACCAGGAAGTTTTTAGGATCATAATGTACTTACTTGTTCCCTTTTCTTCTTGGGCATTTACAGGAGACAAGTGCCAAGGTAGGAGCAGAGAGGAAATCTGTGACATATGACTTGACACGTTACATGGATTTCATATGCTTAGATATTTTTTAAAGCTGCCCTGGTCTGGGACAAAGACTCATGTTCTGGGGTTTTTTGAACCAGCAAGACAGAGAAATACTTGCTGAAAGTGAACAGTTGAAATTTTTTGTTTATACATAGACTAATATTTTTAAATAAAATTTTTATTTTATTCTTTTGCTTAAAATCATATTTTTTAAACTAAAAATACTTTTATTAAAAACAGAATTTTTTTCTCTCTGAAATGATGAAAAATCTCATATAAACCTCTTGTGCTTTAATTGATCACTAATGTCATGTGTGTATAATCTGATGCTTTGCAATTTTGTGTTCTGCTCCTTGTAGGCAGCTACGAAAAAGCCAGATGAAGCCAGAGGTGCACAGCTTTGACTCAGATTATTTGTACTGGCATGACGTTACTGTTTTTAGCTGAATTACTTCCACATTGCAACAGTACAAGATCACCGCATTCCAAGTATTATGTCTGATGTTGTTTCTGTTGCTGCCAGTGACAGAAATTCCTCTCTTTCTAGCATTAAGGTTTGACCCAGTTAGAAGTAAAATAAATAGCCCAATTTGGCATTTAGTTTCCATGTTACCCTCATGAAACATTTTTCAGTCGGCATCAACAGAATACATCTAATCCACCAAAACAACAATCCCCCTCCCCACCACCACTGTTCTGGGTGTTCCTCAGCCCAAGCCCTCTAAGAGCCCAGTGCAGTGGCTCTTGGCAGTAGCCCCCCTTGCTGCTGGGGACAGAGCTGCCTTTCCACTGAGGCCCAGACTAATGTTTTTCTCACCACCTGGATATTAGATGAATGCTGTTTTGTTATTTAACTTTTTATTATCTGTTAGGTGCCCTCATCAAGATCTGCAAAGTTGTTAGCTCCACCAGAACCATAATCTCATACGAAAGGAAGGTTTTATTCAGCGTGTGTAGTGAAAAAGCGTGTCCAGAAATGGGGGCTAAAAGCATGGAGATATGCAGTACATACACATAAAATAGTTCCTTCTGACCTGCTCTGAAAATCTGTGTATATTCAGCGAGTGTCAGTGGAGATGCAGCCCTAGGCTGCCGACAGCCTGTCTGTCACACAAGAGGAGCCGTGAGGCCGTGGAGCTGCGCCGTGCGCGCGTGACTGGGCCTGTCCGGTTGGGGCTGATGACATTACTGAGCAAGTTCAACCTGTTTATGGTTTCTCAGCACCCCAGTTTATAATTGTTCCTCATTATTTTGCACATTTGTCATATCTTTGGGTGTTGTCCAGGGAGCCTTTGTGCTAGGCCACGTATAAACAGACGGACAAGCCCATTTCCTCTCTCTGAGATTATTTCATCTGATCACTTTAGCCCTGGATTTGCTTTTGTTATTGGTACCAGCAGGAACTCTGGAGAGCTCTGCCAGCTTTTCCAGTGCCTCTGAAATCCAGAGATGCAAATCCCTGCAATGTCATGCTGAGCTGGGGCTCATACTCGATGGTCTCTTTGTTCTTTGCTCAGCACCGAGTTGTCCTTGCATATTCATGGTGCACAGCACTGGGCTCTCTTGACATACACTGTGAAAGTGGCTTCCACGCCAGAAAACTTGGCAGCCAGGACTCTCCGGCTGGGCTTTGGTCTGCTGTGTTAGCCTTTCTTCTGTCCTTCACTCCATGTCAGATAAGGTGCATTGGAATGTAGATCTGAAAAAGGAACTTTTAAGCTTATCTTTTCATGGCAGCTGAATGCTCAGTCTTGCATGAAAATGCAAGGATTCACAAGGATGAAGGATACAGAGGGCTACAGATCCCAGAAGTAACCCATTTGGGTTGGCCAAATGCAGCGTGCATTTTCCTTCAGAAAATTGAGATTAAAGGAACTATAAAACCGTGCAAGAAAAAGAAATGCTGCTATCCTGAGGCTGTCACTAGGTTTTGCAGGCAGCTGCATGTATTTCTGCTGCTGTTACTGTGCCCCAGCACATTAAACACGCTCTTTGTCTTACTGGCTGCAAAAGCCATAACAAGAAGGTGGGCAAGGAATTTGAACTCTGAAAGCCAGGATTGTGCTTACACTTACTGAGAGATTTGTGCTGCATTCATGGGCGAGCCATTTCATTTCTGAAGTGGATGTAGTTATGAGTGACCTAAGCCACTGACTTGGCTGATACTTCCAGAACACTTAAGTACCTTCACTGACCTGTGCCATGTCAACAGGAAGAGACAGCAGACAAGTAGGTACATTATTGTTCACAGACAGTGAGAAGTCAGTTTAGGGTGAGTTACAATGCCTAAGTGTTCAGACAAAATTATTTAGACATTAGGAAACAGTTTTTTAAAGGGATAATATATAACTGCACACCTCCTTATCTGTTGTTTGAGGCATTCCAAGTGGAAAATAGGAGAGTTCAGGGAGGGTGCTAGGCAGGAAGAGACAAGATGCACATGTCATATTCAGCTAGAATGTAAGTTGTAGTAACCACAGAGATGACCATTGTATCTTGGTAAATGGAGGTTAAATCTTACACCTTTAGAGAAAATAATAGAATTATTTTGCTGACAAGAGGATGCTTCTTTTTGAACTTCATTCCCATTTTGTCTTTTAATAAGCCTTTATAAAACAGCTGATCAGGAATAAACAGTATGAACACAGGCAGTGGTTCCCCATGCACATGTGCACACATGCACACCCACCCACACCCTAGCTCAGATCTAGGTCCTGAAGCTTGTCTGTATTCTCAGCTTAAAAATAACAGAACTTAAGCAGCAGCTTGAATGTTGTCTTCAGAAGCATAGCTGTTTCTATGGCTCTTGTGAAGAACTGTTCCCATCCCTTGCTAGAACCCTTTGCCAAAAGGGAGTACTCCAGGTGTTTTACAAGGCTTTTTGGAAGCTCAAGGTGTTGGTGGAACAGCACTCCAGCTTTCTGTGAGGTCCCAGCACTGGGACTGCTCAGCAATAGCAGCCTGTGTGTATCTGTTCCTTTAGCAGAGTATATCCAAATGGGGATTCAGTTCATCGCTACACAACTCCATCTTTGTTGGGAGCCTGCTGATAGACAGCACTGTATGTGCTCCTGGGAGGGCACCCACTGGCATCCTTAAACAAGAATGGAAGGAAAATAGGGAAATCTAGGATCACTAAAAGTTATGTCTTTCTTGCATATGCCTGCTTGTTTAAATCCAACTTTATAAATATTTATTAAAAAATCATAACATTATATTTTCTAATTTTTTGTGGAGAAAAATCCTGAAATTTAGTCTCTGTCATTATTAATTACTGTTTTTGGTCACACAGCCCCTCAGATGTTTCACTGATGTTTTGTTCAGTCCTGCCAAACCCTGGTATAGCACAAATCATAGGCAGAGCAGTACCAAGCCTCCTGCACATTCACAAGCACCATTGTCTAACATTTGTTCAGGTATCAGAAATAACACAGCCCAGCCTCCTTGCTTTATCTTGTTTATAGTCTTTTCTGGCAAATATGTATTTTAAGTTTGGCAGTGACAGAAAAGGGGGTTTGACTGTGTTATTAACTTTTTAGTTTCAGAATTTCTGGGGCTGGTCTGAAAAAATATTCTCTTACTCTCAGCCCCGCTTCAGCTGCTTGTCTCATGAATAGATGATGTGTTGAGAAAAATGTCTTATCAGATTTTTTGCTACATCCACACTCTTCTTTTTGAAAGCTTGTCTGTTTTTCTACTCTATCCATCTGGATTGTTTGACCGAAAACTTACTTTCAGTAAGGTAATTTGTTACTTTATTTTTTTCTGTAGGAGGAATTATTCATGCCCAAGTACTCACAGAACACCAGTCTGCTGTAAGATCACAGATAAAATGCCTCACACTCCTGTTGCATGTACCTGAAAGTGATAAAAGAAATAAATCAGTTAGAGACCATGCAGAATATTAAATAAGGGTACCCCATATTAGAGCAGTTGTGGGTTATTTTTAAATAAAAAGTAGTAGGAAACTTTTATAGAAGATTCTCCTGTCTGATTGCAGTTTTGCTGGCTATCTGTGCCTACATCCCTGTGTCTGCTCTTGTATTTCTGTTGGGTTTGCTGACAGTTTTCTTTGCCTACAGTAGTGAGTGCAGTCTGACACTGCTCTTTATTTTTTACAGTTTATTTATTTTACTTTGCTTTTAAATTTCCACTCATACCTTTCAAGAAAAAATAGAGAATTGTTCCATGAAATAAATATGACAGAATAAAATTACTAGTTATATGCAGGTCAAAGAGATTTTTTTTTTCAAAGAGATGGTAAGTTAAGTTTTTGCCAATATCTATATGACCAAAAGTCTAAATTCCATTTTCAAGATTGTCGTGATATAAGGGATATTTTTCCAGTTGATTGCCAGTGGGTATGAGGTATTTCAGAAGATGTTATTCAGTAACCTGAGCTGTCTCTTCTGCAGTTGAAATGCTCTTTATGATTTTGGTTACAGATTGCAGAGGTCTTGCAAGTGAAGCTGTATTTCCTTCATAAACTTCTATTATCCTGACTCATTTTGTTTGCATTTTTTTTAAAAGGCTGGGATGCCATCATGGATTGGAAAGATGTCTTATCAGGAGGAGAAAAACAAAGGATGGGCATGGCCAGGATGTTTTACCACAAGTAAGTGTTATGATTTGTTCCTTAGGAAGCATTTGAAAATGAGAAAGAGCTTTGCAGATTTTCTGTTACAGTTTGAGCAGTAGTAGACTATAATCTGCATGCAAAATGCCACACTGTCTAGCATAGGACCTGCATAAATCTTGTTTTTTATTCATACAAGCTCTGCCTTTGGTTTGGATAATGCTTCTTAAGCTTTGCTTTTGGCAACATAGCATTATCTTTTTCAGATAATTCTTTCTTTAACATCTCGGGCACAAACATCTTCCCTCCTACAAATGTTGCTGAAATGTGATGGACTGTTGCAAGAAGCTCTTGGAGTTTGAAAGCCAAGCTCCTTAACCTGTTGCTTTTGGAGACTGCAAGCACACAAAGGCACCCCAGTCCTTACACAGCAGTGGATGGGAAGCTTCGAGTTGGCTTTAGCTACTGCAGAACTTGATGAGAGTACAAAATAATACTAGGTCAGACTAGGACATACAAGTTAGATCACTGTGTACTCAAATGGGCCAGAAAATAAGCCTCATTTTTCCTGGAAGTTGCTTTTTCACCTGAATAATGCATGGAAACTTCATGTTGTTTCCAGCCAACTTCCAGCTGTAAATAAGAGACAGCTGCCTGACAGAAATAGCTCTCTACTTCCTGTTGTTCTTTCAATTAAATCTTGCACATGGGAATGCTGTCCAAAACCTAGAAGAGTAATGTTCTTTATCTGCTTTTAAAAGGCCGAAATATGCATTGCTGGATGAATGTACGAGTGCTGTAAGCATTGATGTTGAAGGAAAGATATTCCAAGCTGCAAAAGCTGCTGGGATATCCCTGCTTTCCATAACACACAGACCTTCTCTTTGGTAAGTATATTCAGGGCTTTATCATGGTCCTTGCTTTTAGCTCTCTGACAAGCTTGTGCTCTGATGAGCCTTTATTCTTGTACTGGGGCAGTTGTTTAGCCAATATCTAGTGCAGTTTCTAAGATAAGTTGTCTACAACAGTAGTGATGTAAAGTAATTTAGCATGGATTTTTTTCATTCAATTTAATTTCATTTTTCATTTATTAATCCCTTGTATTTTTTTAACGTGTTTCAGTTATTAATATGCAGATGTCTAAGAGGTAATTAATTAGTCTATGCCACAGCCACAACAGGTATCACCAGGTTACTTTGTAAAGGTGACATGTGAGGTGTCCTAGGGAAGTTTACTAGTGCAGAGAGAAGATGAGAAACATGGCAAGTGATTAAACGATACTTTGTTCCTCCATAGGAAACTATGTCTGGTCTTTTAACAGTTGTGTCCTCTATCTGCAGTATTTAGCTTTATTTTTTGGGAGTTTGGTGGGTGGGGTAAAAATAGAAGGATGGGTTAAGCATTTGGTATCACAAAGGATAATACGCAAGAAGTGGTGAATATTAGTCTGGAGATTAATCTATTTTAAGTCCCATGTAATTGAGTTTATTAAAACTGTCACATTCCCTGGATGGGATTTATAATCAGTGTGTTATGATGCATTTCACCTTCTATAATTTATAGTGATAAATTATGCAGTCATATCAGCAGCTCTGAGGGAACTCTCTGCTCTTCCTCTGGCACCTCCTGAAAAATGTTTTGTCAGGTCTTGACAAACTCGGCATGTACACCTTTGAATATTTTCAATGCACACACCCTGATACTCAGTGTAAGATCTGTGACTCCTACACAGACTTTTTTATTTTGGCCCCTTGCAAACTGAACCGTGTTTTAGAATAAAGTTACCTTTTGCCAACCTTGTAGGGCACAGGGGAACAAACTGAGGTGTAATTTGAACAAACTTGAGTTTTGTAAGTAGGATCAGGTGCATCATGCCTGCCTCACTATATTTGCTGCTAAGCAGGTAAGACATCTATCAGAATGGGAAGTAAATAAAATAAACTGGGACTATAATTCCTGAGGGAGAAGTGTGCCTTGTCTGATGCTGCTGTTTTAGCTCCTGGGGAAAAAGGCATTTGATGGAGTTGTAGTGAAGGCATCTGTAGCCACAATGTTTCTAAGAAGAAGGCAGTAAGAGGGGGCCACCACCTTGGCCAGGGACAGCAGGTGATGAGTGAACTTTCCACGGCCCTGCTGCCCACTCCTGCCGGCATCCCTGCAGGTGAGGGGCTCAGAGCCCGGCCACAGAGGCGATGACTGCCCCTGCTGGGAGCCCACACCAGTGCTGCTGCTTCCAGCTGGCGCTCACCGAATTTCACTATTGGCCTGGGGCAGTCCTGGTGACAGGCTTTGAAATACCCAAATCCCTTCTGAAAGAGTGTCCTGGGATGACAATGAGTCATTGAAAAAGAAGTCTTACCAGTGATCCAGAACTGGACAACTCAAATTCCTGAGAGGCACCTTTGAAAAGAGACACATACATCCTCATTTGCATGCGAAAACGAGCCATCTGTTCCCTGAGCCATTACTAATGTTTTAATTTCTGCTGCAGGAAGTACCACACTCACTTGCTGCAGTTTGATGGACAAGGCGGCTGGCGTTTCGAGCAGTTGGACACCGCTATCCGTTTATCACTGAGTGAGGAAAAACAGAGACTGGAATCCCAGCTTGCAGGAATTCCTAAAATGCAGCAGAGACTGAATGAACTGTGTAAAATCTTGGGAGAAGATTCAGTGCTTAAAACAATGGACAAAGAGGAATAAATAATTTATGGTTTATGTTTTTAAAAGTATTTTTTTAGTTAAAAGCATTACAAATTCAGCCATTATCCTTTGCATGCATTGTGACAGAAGCTTAGAGCATAGCAAAACACAGCCAGCAGAAAATAATGCTCTGAACGCTATGTAAGACTTTAGTGTTTTAGTATTAAGGAGGAAAATGGTTGAACTGTGAAAAGAAAATAAGCAAGTGCACAGAGTATAAGATTAGTCCTTACAGCTTATGTTAATTCCCAGTGAAAGCCCAATTCACTGCAAGAAATGACCAACAAACTTAGGTTTTATAGATGAATTTTGCCTGAGACTTGGCCTGCAGAAAGTGCTCTTGTACTGGGTCACTGTGTGCGTATGACATGCCTGCTACGCAGAGCAACCGAGCATGACACTCAGGCATGGAGCACAGCAGGGGCAGTATCTGGGTGAGTATGCAGATGCATGCAAAAATCTCACCTGGGTATAAGAAACATTCTCTCAGCCCAAAAAACAAGACTTCTGTTCTACTACTGAATAGTATACATGCCTTTACCTGCATTTCCATAGAGAATAACATAATAGACTGACCAGAAGACAACTGTCTGAGCAACCCACTGCCCTCATGACAGAGAAGCAGGGACAGAGGTAAACATGTAATATACTTGTGCTTTATGCCATTACACATAGCTTCAGAGGCTCTTTGCCCTTCATGATACATCAGTTCCCTCAGGGATTATTTATATCCCTTACTCTGTAACCTCTGGTGGTGTGGATGGAGCACTGGGCCTGGCATCAAGTGACTCAGTTTTCGTTTGACTAAATCATTCATCTGCTCTATGGGTCTGAGCCAGCTGGCATCCATATCTGACCTGGTTCCTCCATTGGCATAATTACAATATAGACACTTGTTTGTTCCATGAGACACTTCGTGATGAGAAGGACTGCAGGAGAAGGAAATGGCAATTTCCATCAATATGCTGAATTCTCAGGCTTGGCTGTTCTGCCAAATGAAATGCTCAGCACTTAAAAAGGTCTGTGAAAAGTTAGAGCATTTGGTAGCCACTAATGAATAAACCTGCCATATTTTGGTGGAGTGGCTGAACATTGCCCTCCCTGTGAGCAAATGCACTGGTTAACAGCCTTGCTTTCAGATGCACTCACTGATTGTCCCATCAGCTTTTCAGTTCAGGTCCCCAATCAGTCAGAAGGTGCTTTAACAGAACTGCCTGAGACAGTACTGGCCTGAGTGCCTTGCTGAATGCAAAAGCTGGAGAATTAGAAATAAAGATGTGAATGTATTTAAGAGCTCCTGTTCTCTCTGACTGCAAGTGCATGGCAAATGGGCACCTCAGGAGTGAAGATCAGGAGGGGTAAGAGGCTTTGCAGATGGGTAAATGAGCCTTAGCCGAAATGTAGCAATCCTGAAGTTTGTTGGTTCTTTTTTTTCCCCAGTAGTGTGATTCCTTAGAAGATTTCTGTGTGTTGTTCTTAGTCTTAGAGAGGCAGTGCATAAACTGCTAAGAACTGTTTGGAGAGGAGAGATATTTTAGGGGCATTTGCTAAGCTGGAAATGTTTGAGCACCCTGAAGTTAATATAAACGCTTTCTTTTTTCTGATTGCTTCAAGAACAAGAGGAAGGTGAATTAACTCCATCTGCCAAATCCCAGTCCAGTGCACTAACCATTATTCCTTGTCAGTGTGCTCAGCTTGCTGCTTGATATGGCATTTGCACCAGAAAATGGAGCAAGTCTGCTCCCTTCAGAGTCTGTGGCTTGAATGTAACCCTGTAACTTACCCTGGTGACAACCGTTGGTTCCTTTCATTAGTTTTTTTTTTGTAGAGCCCTTTGAGACATCTCACTCATGTAGAAAGGAATGCTCCTAGGAACCTTAGAAAGAGCTGAAAAATTAAGGTTCAAGGTAATAAGATGTTGTGTCATAAAGCACAGATGGAGGTCACTGCTGGGGTGGCTGACATGTTTATGCATTTTAATTTGCAAATGTCTGTGCTTGTGCCTCTCCCTGAAGGTGAGCTTTCCCCTTTCTCATCTTCAAAGCAAAATTCATAACTGCTAAGGAAAAAAAGAAGTCAGCCAAGAATCTGTTCTCAGTGAGCGTAACTGAGATGACTGATGAGTGTAAAAGCTTGCAGGTTCCTGATTGATGTTTCTCTAAGATGAGGTGAATCGGGGCACACCATGCACATACCCTTGTCCCAGCTGCAGCACATCCTGCTAGCACAAGGAAACCACAAAGCCACCTTTCCACAAGCCTTTCCCGAGCCAGGACCTGAGGTGGAGGAAGGGGCATTGCTGTTCCCTACCTCTCCATTAAGCACTTTAACGTGTGGCTGGGAACTAAACCAGGGTTATCCACTCGCTGAATTAGTGGGATAATGAAAAGTGCTGAAGAATTGGCCCCGTTTGGCACAGCTCCAGATATCCCACCAAAGTTCTGCACCTGTCCTTTGACTTGCTGAGAGCCATTATGGGCAAGTGCAGCACCTGAAATCTGCTGTTTGCCTTACAGAGATCAAAGCTGGCTATCTCTCATGGCACAAAGCAAATCTCTGCTGAGGAAACTGTGTTTAGTAGAAGAAAGTTTGTTTGCTGTTTTTTTAAATGAGATTATGCATAAAGCGTACGAAATTTATATATGTTACTGATGAAATTTTGATGAAAACTGAAATCATACTGGGATCAATCTAATAGTATTTTCTTTGAAGTTTGACCTATATTTCTTGGATCCAGTAATAGACAAGCATTCCCATTCAGCTGTATAGTGTAAAATACTCTAACATTTCACTCAGCTATTTGTGCACCTGTAGGCATGGCAAGAACATTAGAGGCTGCTGTGAGAAGAAACTTCTCTGAACAGGAACTTTCTGAGTGACAGTGAGCTGATTTTAGAAAGAATTTCTGTACAAGTGGCTCGTTATTTTTGAAGTTAGTTTTGTGGCAGAAAGGGATGGTGCCCTGGAGCAAACAAACTTTCTGTGTTGTTCCAAGGGCTAGTTGAGACTGGAGTCTCCATTTCTGTTTCTGGAGAGTTTTGCAGGGCATAGTCCAGCTCATTTTGTGCTGCTTTGAGCTCAGCCTTGCAGAGGTGCATGCTCCCTGTTCAGGAATAGCTCAGGGAGACTGTTCTGGAGCCAGGGCATGGGGAGCACATGGCCCTGGCAGTGCAAGAGGGTCAAAGTGGGACAGGATACCTTGGTGGAAGCTTTTTTGTGGTGCAATGAGAGTTGCTTGTGAATGTTCATTCCCTTTTTGGTGTTCAGGAGCTGTGGCTCCCCAGGAGGCTGAGGAAGTGACTTTTTGGCCTCCTTTGCCTGTCATACCTATCTGGAGCTACCCAGACCCTGTCACAGTGTCTGTGGATTCAGGGCTGGGTACTGCCCAGTGCGGAGCACACCCGGCCCTGTGAACACACTCTTAGGCCCCTGGGCTCAGGGCAAACTGGATTGCCTGGGTCTGTTTGCACCTAGAGGAGTACAGGTGATGAGCAAAATTCATACCTGCCTCAGGCAGGTAGTATCTGTACAATAAAAATATGAATTCTCCACATCAGTGTGTTCAGCTAATGCAAAGTGTTTTTGCAGGAATTTTCAGAATGAAAGGACGCATTTTTTGTGCATGGGATTTCTCTATTTTAACCTGGGAGGAGTTTGTTTTTCACTTAGTTTTGGGGTCAGACTCATTCCTGGTTTGGACTTGGAAGTCCTCCTTCTGCAGGGACAGAAAACCCCACATATGTTTCAAAGGAATTTTTCAAAAGCAGTGGGATTTGTATCTGAGTAGGGAATGAAGGACTGGGTATTAAATGGGATATTTCAGAGAAAATTATATCTTCACACAAATGAACACATCTGCAGTCCACTCAAACTTATGAATGGTGATAATGCATGTCAACGTCAAATTTCTGAGCCAATCACATAAAGAAATTCCCCTACTGAGCTGTTCATGAAGCTTGGGAGAACTGAACTGTTAATCAAATGTGTCTTTATTTTTGTTTATGTTTGATATTAATGCCTTTTAAGAGCAGACAATTTATAAAGCAATAAAATATGCTTTACAGTTGTAATTTATTCCAACCTCAAATAAAACATGTTGCATTTACTTTCAGTTTACTTATTCCTTATGAGTCATTCACAAAGCAGTCAGGACCTGCCTGCTTGTGCTCTGGGAGTCCTTTCCCAGCCCTTGTTTCTGTGATGGAGCAGGAAAGCTCGGGATGGATGCTGTGTTTTCAAGTTAAAACAGGTATTTCATTCCTAGGTCAGGCTGGCGTCAAAGGCTGTGAGGTTTCTTATCTTTCATGCCATCCACTTCAGTGTGTACCTGATGGATGACAGGAAGGTGACAAGAGCTGCCAGCCCTTGCTGGGGCTTTCTGCCAGGGAATTACACCGAGCAGTGAGCCAGAGGACCGTGTCAGCAGTACCACATGGGGTGCCTCAGCAGCATCACTCCCAAAGATTGTTAGGGTTTTTGTAAGATACAGTTATGCACAGAGCATCAGGGCCACAAATAATCAACAAGCAATGATGGTGTAGCAGAGGAGCGAGTTTTTTCTTTGGGAGTGTGAGGGCAATGGTTGTCTCCATAGCAGCCTTGACACAGAGCTGGCTTGTGTTCAGCCCCTTTCCAGCTGTGTGGCAGGGGATGGTGAGGTACTGTGTGGTACAGGACCTGGGTTATTCAGTTGGAGAGCCAGTGGAGATGGTGGTCACTTGAGAACTAGATTCTTACACATGACTGGAGTCCGGCACCCATGCCTCCCTTGCAGCTACTACACCCACTCAGTGGGAGAGCACTGGTAGAGAGTGAAGTCCAGGACATGAGCAATGAGAAATTCATTTTGGGGGTCTCTGGGTGGGCTGTAGGACCAGGCTGGGGCTCACACATCAAACCAGGCGTCATGGTAGTGGAGAAGGTGAGCTAAAAGCTGAGGTTGTACTTCAGTTTCAGCTTTTTTCACAAGAAATGTTTTGGTGTCCACTCCTTGGAGAGCTTTCTTTGTGATCAGGAGGACTGGTGCCATGGGTGTGATGTGAAGTCTGAAGTCCTGAGCCTCTGCCCAAGGGTTAGGTATTCCCAGAAGAGAGGGAACAGCAAGACTTGCATCTTGGGAGCTAAAAAGACTCAGGAAATATTCAGAGCACAGGTGTTCAAAAACTTCCCACAGGTGAAATTTTCTATTAGGTGGCGAGTATCTGGAAGAACATCTTGACACTGTCTCTGTATGGTTTATTTCTGATTATAGCTCATTCTGCTGCACCTGCTTTGTATTTTTTTAATTAGCGTCTTTAACCTAATGTGATACCGTCTCTGAGAGGGTAACAGTGACTTTTCAAAAATACTGTACTGACTCAGTGCAAGTCTGATGTGTCTGAACAATCTGGTTTTAAACAGGTAATTTAAAAAAGGAGAAAGAGATTGTGATGGTGACTGATGCAGGGCTGAGGAGCCAGCTGGGTCCTGGGGCTGGGCTCCCAGTGAGACACCAGGTTGGGACACCAGACTGGGATAAGCTCTGGGAAAAAACAGTCTAGGAGAGCCCATGGGAGGGGCCAGATGTTAGAAAAAGAGAATAATGAAACCTGTCTTGGAAATAAAGTAATTGTGCAATAGTACATTAGTTTTCTTTTCTTGTCATCAAACATACAAAGACAAGCTGTCTCTGACACAGCATTTCTAAGATAAACAAAAACCCCAAACCACTCATTTATTGATCAACTCAAGCATGAAAAAAAATTGTCATAGAAGTTATTTAGATTGAAATGTCTTTGAAAGAGAGTTCATATTTGCTGGATTTTAGAGTTTCATTCTAAATAGATCAGATTCATAATGCTTTTCATAAAGACCTGAGTCTGGGAAATAGAAATTATTCTTACCTTAAATGATATGATATTGAAGCCAATGTATTTAATATTTAAAGCAATCAAAAAAATTGCATTCAGTAATCCAATATTCTTGTTCTCAGTTAAAATGTTCTTCAATTGTAGCTGCAGTGTGCTATAAATACATCAAGTTTATGAGATACTTCTTTATCAGTTGGTGTTTGCTGTGCTGGTATGTTTGGAGATCTCTATCTTTATTATTTGGGTTGCACTATGGCTTCCTTCCCACCCTTTTGTCCCACTTTCTGTCCCCACTGGGATGGATGCAGCACTGAGACATCTGGGGCCGGTGCCTTTGGTGGCAAGTGCTGGAAGAGAGGGAGAGAGGTGGTGGATCCTGTCTAATACATCTGCTTTTTTTATAGATCCAAACACTTTGAGGAAAGGTCTCAAGGAGTAATGTCTGGACAGCTAAAACACAGCAGCTGGCAAGGTACTAATGTAAGGTACTAAGGTGGAGCAACTGGTAGTGGTAAAGCTGGGTTCTGCTAGATGTACACCCACAGTAACAGGACATTCCTGCACTGAGCAAACACTTCCCAGCATCACTTTATACCTGCCAAGCCATGTTGATTTAAAACTTGCACAGCTCATGCCTGTGGAAAACAAAGAATACTCTTTTAATCCTAGCTCACAATTTTCATCAGAAGCACACAATTGCCTTCTATAGTGTCCTTTGGAGTATTTCTAGGTAACCCATATTTATTATCTGTTCTTAAATAAAAACATGCCCTGTCTGAGCTCTGCTGTTCAACCAAAATCTCTTTATGAGCAGTGTGAAATGGCAGCCACAGAAGCAAAATTCTAAAAATCCCCATATCCTTGCTAGTGCAAAATGAGCATACAGGGAGGTGCTGTTGCAGTCTCTTGCTGGCCTATTTTTACACTGTAGTCATGTTATAGAGAATTCAATTCCTGTCTAATCGCTAATGTTCCCTTATGCATGTGCCATGTGGCTCATTGCTGAGCATTATAGGATGAGGACTCTGTTTATTAGACTCTTGCTTAAATTATTATGGGTGAAAAAAAGAGTGATTAATGTATTACATGCCAAGATGAAAGTGGAGACAAAGTAATCCAGCCTGGGAATACAACTGCACTTCCTTTGTAAGGACTTCTTTCCAGGGACTTCTGAAGGGAGGATCAATGCCTCTTTCAAGGCATGGGTTGAAAACTGTTTCTGTCTGGCAGAGGATTTCATTAACATCCAGGGGAAAAAAAAAAACCAAAAACCAAACAAACCAAAAAACAAAACAACAACAACCAAAAAAACCCCCAACCCCCCCCAAACAAAACAAAACAAGAAAAACCAGACAAAAAAAACTCCAAACCACCCCCAAAAAACAGTGGCAACATCAGTTTTAAAGGTATTAAAAAGTATCTGTTTCTAAAAAATAAGCCTGATAGATGTTTCCTTAATTGATCTGGCAGTGTTAATTTTCTGAGACCCTCTCTTCTGCTCTGACACTGGGCAAGGACAGAGCTGTACTGCTGGGAGCTGAGCCACCATCAAGGTGCTCCTCTGCCCTTCTGAGTGCCTCTGGGAAACTGGAGCTTAGTTCACGGGCCCCAGCATGGGCCCCAACCTTTCCAATCCCTTCCCCTCCAAAAAAGAATTATTTCCTAAAAAAATCTTCTCACTCTCTTGACTTTCACTCCTATTTTGCCTGTCCAAATTTCCAGGGGAGTTTGGAATTCTCAGGGGCACCTTACAGACAAACCAGATGGGCCCAAAGCATGTTCTTACCTAGGACATAGTTTAGGGCTGTATCACTAAATGCCTGCCTAGTCTGCTGTGAGTGTAAGGCCATGTTCAAAGCGTTTTGGTTCAGTTTGTTTAAAGCTGTGCTTGAAGGTGTGTGTTTACTTTGCTAATTCAGAGCCTATGCTGCTGCAAGAGACATAAATGAGATGCAGAAGCTGGAAGTAGACAAATTCAGACTCTAATGAAGCCAGGACAGGTTTTACTTCTGATGGATGCTGAGGCACTCCAGCAGAAAGTGCCTATTTGGCACAGGGTGTTGCTTGATGGCATCTATGGCTTGTGTCAAGTGGTGCCAAACCAGTCCCTCCTGGCCAGCAGGAAAGTGGGAACTCCCGTGCTGCTGGAGTCAAGAGGACTGCAGCACCCTGTGCTTTCATGGACAACACAGCCACAGCTGTACAGACGAGCTACTGTGAGCTTGGGAGGAAAGGACTGAAGACTGAGAGCCATGAAGGACAAATCTCTCCTGCTCTTTTCCTGCATTTGTTGGGAGCAAGTACAGACAGACCAGAGTTGCCCTGCCCAGCACCCATGAAAGTACATTTAGTCAGCACTGCCCACCCTGCAAGGCACTCACTTCTTTCCTCAGGTGCTGCCCTGCATTACTCAGTGCCAGGCAGAACACGATGCTGGGCTGCATGAAATGCAGTGCTGGGCTGCCTCCAGATCACAGCAGGCTCCTGCCACCCCAGCCAAGAGTATGGCCAGCAGACCTCTGCTGTCTGCACCCATCTGCCCAAACAGGTCTTAGACTGGCTGTAATCTATCTGGGCTTGTGCTTAATCCTATCTGACTGTCACAATCTTTTCAAGGATTTTTTTGATTGCTTGTGGGTAGAGGCAGAAGAGGCACATGCTCTCCTGAAGAATGAGGCATGTGTGAGCAGAAACTATTTGCTTTGTTGCCCTTGAAGATGAGTCCTCACCCACAGTGGCTCAGGTAAGAACTGCTGTGTGCCATGGAGAGCTTTCAGGCTGAGAGTTTCACCAGAAATGCACTCCAGGAGCATTCAGGAATACTCCAGACCCAGGAGAGTTCTTCATCATCTGTCTTGCTTCTTTAACTCAATCAGATGGTCCTGCAGCTGACTGAGCACCAGATTCAGGCACAAATACACATGCTTCTGTGTATTGCCTCTTTTGTCTTAGAGGCTCAGGTTTCCTGTTCCGTGTAATGCTAAGCCTCAGGAATGCTGTTTGGAAAGTGCTGCTAGAACTCCAGCCTTGTGGGTTTCTGGCAGGAACAAAAAGTGATGCTGAGTTGAATACCATGTTGAGCAGTGGAGCCAAATTTGTTGCTGGTGAAACACAGAGCAACATGTCTGTGTCAGGGAAACAAAACAAAGCAAATATTTGAACCATAAAGCTTCAAGTCACCAATCAGCAGTCGCTCAGCTGTTCTGAAAAAGTTTCCTTAATGACACTGATTAGATTACTAGAGAGGAACTTGAAAGAACCCACCAAACTGCTGAGTTTGCAGACTCCTATCAGCATAGGATTGCCAAGGTTTGCTCCCAATCCAGGCTTGCTTTCTTTACAGTAATTTCCTGGGAAGATTATTGATAGTGAGTGAGTTCCAGTGGTGACATGTGCAACTCCTTTTGCCATTAGTGAGCTAAAAATTGTCATTACTTTCAGGCATAACACATAAAATAGTGACTGTATTCATGGCCCCTAACATTGTGAAGGCACTTAACAGTTTTGTTTTATATGAATATGGTTTTAAGGTGCTTAGTTGCTCCTGGGAGTGACTGACTATGCAATACACTGCATATTTAATTGGTGAGATTTGAAGTCAAAATTACTCACAAATCCTAAATTCCTTCCCAAATTCTTTTCCCCACTGTTTGCACTACTACTGGGACAGAAAGCAGTAGAGCAGCACTGCTGTGGGCAAGGCTCAGTAACCATAGCATTTCCCAAGAGTTTCATGACTTTATCTCTTCCAGGCTGACAGTTTCCTAGCTGAATACTCACCTGCCACACTTAAGAAGCCTGCAGTGAGGATGATGTAAGCTTTCCAGGTGCAAATCAAAGATGAATTGAATTTGGCCTCCTTGTTTAGTAGGACTGACATGACTGATAAGCTGAGGGGGAAAAAATTTGGGGAAAAAATGAAACGCATCTAAGTTTCCTTCCAGTCAATTCCAGCACTCAAACCGGTGCTGTCTGCCTTTACAGAAACCAGCTGTAGTAGGCTGGGAAGAACTCTCATGTTGCCTAGGGCATAGCTTTGATCAAACAACCTCAGCTTGTCTCTCACAAAGCTTTCTTAATGCACCTGATGTGGGATCCTGCCTGAGATAATGAATCATGGTGCATTTAAAAGAAAATAAAGGATTAATGTCAAACTCTGCCTCTAATCCAAACCAGCGCCTTGATCATTCCTCCAGTCTGCAGAGTGGTGGGACAGCAACAGTCCTGGGCACCAGCTCGTGGGCTGAGCACCCATGAATGAATGTAGGTCGCTGCCATCTGAGAGGCAGGATCAATATTTCAGGGTGCATTGCTCCCTCTAGCTTACGAGTTTAATGGAAGAGGTAGGAGAACTAAAATTAATTTTTAAACAGCCTGACTGGAGGGCAAAATCATCTTAATTAAATCTCATACACTCTTCCTCTGATCCAGCAGGCAGATGGTGTGTCTCTCCTGCACTTTGAAGAGGTTATCCTGGAAAAGCTTCCAGAGAGAGCAGATCTGAGACTGTCAGAGCTCCCTTTCAGACAGGTTTCCACTGTAGAGTTCACTGACACTGTCTGTCTGTTGACAGACCACAGAGCTTGAAGACGAGACAGAGGGACATGCTCCTGACAGTGTCTTCCAAGGTGAAATAAGGGGAGATCATGTATTTTGGAAATTGGAATTTTTGGAATTTTAGTTTTTTTCCTCTTGTGCTTGTGCTTCTGTTTGTTCACTGAGTTTTGAGCACAACTGTTTGCTGGTATGTCTTTCTCAAGAGGAGGTGCTGGTGAAGGTCCCAGAACAGGGAGCTGCCACACAGCACAGGCAGTACCTACCCAGCACACACACCCATGGCACTGCTTTGCATTTGGCCTTGCCTGTGGTTCATATTTTCAGGCTTTATTCTCTGGCTGTGAAATTAAAATAAGTTCCTTTTTATTTTTTTTTTTTAAAAAAATCTGTGTATATTTCTCCTTCATTTACCTCCACAGAACTGGAATTCCCAGAGTAGGATGAAAACCAGCTCTTAGGAGATTTGTGATTAAAAGGGTGAGAATTGGTTTTGTTGAGAAAACAGGTTAGTTCCTCTGATCTGTTCCAGCTTAAGCATTTGTGCTGTTTTGGAAGCAGAGCTGCCAGCCTGGCTTCCCCAAACACCATGTCCTTGTGGCCCCAGTGAAGGAGTGGGGCTGAGGCCAGCAGCAATCCCAGGGTATCCTTCTGCAGGGCTCCTGGATGGGGACACCTCCCAAGGCACCCTGCTGCTCTGCCTGAGACCATGCGCTGGGGAAAGTGAGTGGGGAAGGAGGAAACATTACTCTTATCTCATGCTGATGGGTGAGGTTAAAGGCTCAGAGGCTGCAAGAGCAGCTGCACTTCAGTGGAACAAAAAGCCGGCAGTGCAATGGAGGGAAGGGAAGGGAAAGCTGGGGAAGAGGGAAGCCAGGGAATGCTTCCCCTCTGGGGGCAGTAGAACTTACTTTCGAAGCCTAGAAGCAGCGCATCTTTGAAGTCTGTTTCAAACTGAGTACATAAGAGCTCTGAGGGCGTTCACATAGCAGAGATGCCTGGCAGTGGTTCCAGGGATTGTGCAAGGGCTGCCATGAAGTCAACCAAGAATGAGATGAAGGATTTGCTCCCCAGCCAGAGCAGTGGGGTGGGACTGCCAGTCAGGGACCCATCTCTCACCCATCTGACAGGGTTAGGTGGAGCAGCTGAAAAGTCACTCTTTCCATGGCAGAGAGCCCTCATTCCCACTCCAAAAGAGCCTGCCCACAGCCAGGGGAGTCGCTGCCCACCCAATCATTAGAGTCAGGCTCCCTTCAACCCCTTCAGCCAGTATTGTATGGGCCAAATAAAATTTTAATGCTTCTTTTTTAACCCATTTGTGTAGAACTTCTTTGAACCCCTGGTCCTTATGGGACACCCAGATGCCTTTGGGAACCTCTGGCCACATCCAACCATGACCATGACAATGCCTTTCTGGCATGCTATGGTTTCTTTGTCTGAACACCAGCATGTCCAGCCTCCTCCTGTCGTGCTGGAAGACACTTGTCCCAGGCCACCCACTGGGTCCAGTGATAAACACAATGAGTGTGTGGGGCACAGGGACAGACTGCAAGGGCCACCTAGTGCTTTGTGTGTGGCATGTGCTGACACGAGTACCCACAGCAGCCAGCTCCTCATTGTCCAGAGGAGGGGACTCCAGAGTAGGAGAAGAGATGAACTGGTGACTGTTGTGTGGGTGGGACAGAAAGCAGTGCATGAAGGCTGTTGGTGGATTGCCAACCAGCCCACATGGATGTGAAATTACTCTTTATTTCCATTGCAATCAAGATTTATGAGAGCTATTGATGTGCCTCATGCGGATGCAGCCCCACTCAACGTTGCCAGCACAGACTTACACCCATGCATACCTTTAGGTGTGTGTCCTGGTGATTATCAGTTGTGTCCTGAACACATGGCAAGATTGGAATGTTTCTAACCTAATGCCTGGGAAGTATGTGGGCAAAGTTTTACGGTGCTTTTGCCATTTTTGCATAGCTCTTCCTCCGCATCCAGTAGATGCTGCCTTGGTATGACTCGCATGGCATGCCACATGTATTGTGTAAATAAACGTGGAAAATTGGTTTTCTTACGAGTGCTGCTGCACGTGCCACAAACAGCTGTACCCGCAAGTTACAGAACATGATGAAATGTTTCCCCACCTGTTCTTACCTGGAGATATTTCAGTACCATTTCCCTGGTGATTCAAAACCTGTTTCTTCATGCTTCAAAACTAGGTTCTACGTGCTGGGGATGGCTTGCACAATCTGTTTCCAATGCAGAGTTCAAGCACGTCTGATACTTTCATGAAGAAAAATGGAGCAAGGTTTCATGTTTGCTAATTCCACACCTCAAGCATTTTTTCCTAAAAATAGTGATATTTTTAGAAAACAACAAATACCGGATTGTTATTATCTTAATATTTCTGACTTACAAGTCTTCAGTGTGTGGCTAGTCTAAGTTTTCATGTTTTCTTTGTGAATATGAGTGCTGGATACTTTCCTATTAATTTGGACAGATTTTACTCTTTCATAACTATGAGTGTGCAGGAATTTGGCCTTCAAGAAAAAATCACATCTTTGAAACTCTTAACGACAAGATAACATGACAGAATACAAACCAACTACAAAATTTAAAAAATAACTTTGTCTTTATGCCATATAACAAAACAAACCAAGATTATTTTATTTTTTATTTTATGTGTATGCCTTTAAACTGAGTCATGCTAGGAAAATTTCAGTTTTCCGAGAAAAGATTTCACAAGATTTTATGTGTAACTAAATAGAGGGTTGTATTATAGTACATAAGTCACAGTATTTTCTACACAAAAACTTGTTGGGTAATAGAAGATAGCTCAGCAGGTGGCTGATGACAGTGACAGGTTAAAGTTCAGATTCATTTCAAACAACATCACCCACAGGTTAAAAAAAATACTGTAAGTAGTAGTTCAGTTAGAAAATATACAGGAAAGTCTATATAATTAAGAACGTTCTATTGAGCATTCTGGAGGAATACAGTTACACTAAAGACTGAATGGCAAATTAGATAGTGGTGACTATTGAGTTCTATTACTATGTGGAAGGATTCTGGGCTTATGGGCCTTAAGCACAACTTATTGATTTTTCTTGCTGTGTCCTAACTTAGAGTTTAGAGGAAAAAGGCAGCATAAAGGCTTTAATGACAAATTCTGTCTTTCTAATGACATGGCTGCACACATTGCTGCCTAGCCAAGGGGAGGCAGGAATTGTCTCTTAAAAGTAGCATTACATCAGTTCCTTTGGTTTTAAATCAAATTCTGACCAAATTTTCTGTGGGTCTTGAGAGGGTTTGCCAGGTTAATGAGCCGCCACATGTCTGAGTGGTTTAGCTTAATTTGAAAGACAGTTTGGAAGCTGTGTGAACATGTACACAGAGTGGACAATTATATAAAAATATGCCCATAAGGGTAGCTTACTGTAACCCTAGTTATTCACAATGTGGCTTGGACTTTGGCATGTGAAGAGGTTATTTATTGGTAATTATCATCGGTAATCACATGGCAAAGTACAGGCTACCAGCACCACTCATCTTCTGTACAACCAAGGAGCACGTCATCAAGGACACAGGAAAACTTTGGTCTCTTCTGAGCATCACTGGAGGTTCTGGTCTGAGGGTGTCTTGTGACAGGGATGTCATATACACGTCACAGGCCTGCATGTACATCATGCTTTTCATGCTTGAGCAAAATGGAAGTGAGTTAGGACTTTGTCCTGCAGTTTGTCAAGCAGCAAAATGTGATTGCTGTTTTACCAGGTAAATAGAGAAATTCAGAACACAAAGACTGTCTTTGGGTCTTCAGTCTAAAAACCTTAACTCTGTGAAAGAGACTAGTGTTGAAATACTCTGTAATACTCCGAGGGCTTCTTTGTGTCCTGCCCACATCTACCTGAGCTAACCACCATTCAGGTGGCAGGCTGGGTTTACTGCATTTCACTTTGTCAGGGAGGAGCATGGAAAGTACCCACAACAAGTTCCGAGAAAAAAAATCTGAATTGCTGCTGTATTGACCTAACGGAGGAATTAGATTGAGCAGATCTACGCAGAAAAAAGTTAATAGGAAGAATGAATATCAACAAATATTCCCTATGTATTTGTCCTGTGCCTATAATGATAGTCATTTGCCTCTTCTTTTGACTGGAGCAGCAGCACTGATTTTCAAGCAGGTGAGCTCCATCTATCCATGTGCTTGTCTGATAATGATTTGCTCTTCTCTTTCGTTTTTGATAGTTTTTTAAATCACCTTGCATGTCAAAGCCTTCAGGATGCCCTCAAGAAAGGCTTCTGTAACAAAATGAGTAATAGGGGTATCAAGTTAATGCTGCAACAAGAGTTATCAAGAAGGACTACAAAGCTGGGAGAGTGAGGGACTTTGGGGCAATTATTTTTTCATCAATTCTCCTGGTCAAAGGGAAGGGGTTTGACAGAGCCAGCTGAACCTGGTGACTCAACAACTAGTTACAGAACTTGGGCCACAGCCAAGGGTTGGCTGTTTAGACCACAGGTCCCACTTGGAGAAACCTGAACTACTGATGGAGTCCATCTGTCAGAGAAAGGGAAAAGTATTTTTGGTCAAGGGCTTGCCCAGCTGGTGAAGAAAGATTTAAAGTAAAGATGCCAGGGGAGGGAAACCTCAGTCCTTTCCAGTCCTACCAGTCTGATGCCAAGGAAAGCAAGAGATGGCCAGACACTGTAGTGGAATCACAGGTCAGCAGGAGAGCACCTGAAGGGCAGTACAAAGGAATTCCATTCACTCCAGCCAGAGACTTGTTTTCACTGGGGACCCGACTGCTCTGCCCCTGTGCAAGCGCACACAGAACAGGGGATTAACAGGAGGAGGCAGAGATGTGCACACACCTGCAGGGCTGTGATCTTGTGTCCTGGGATGGCTGCTGTGATGGGAGTGTTGGAATGGAAGGGCAGGCAGGAGAGATGAGGGGAGGGTGTTGCCCTCTATACCAGTGACCAGCTGGAGGGCATGGAGCAAAGTCTGTGGAGAAAGAGGAGCCAACCGAGAGCCTGTGGGTCAGGGTTAAAGGGAGGGCAGGGAGAGGTGACATTGTAGGGGGGTCTGCTGCAGCTGCCAGACCAGGAAGCACATGAGGTCCTCTATGGGCATTCTCACATTCAGAAGTCCTGGTGTTCATAGGGGACTTAATCCATTCCAATATGTGTTGGAAGGACAACATAACAGAGCATAAACAATCCAGGAAATTCCTGGAATACATTGATGGTAACTCCTCCAAGAGATAGGGGAGCCAACAAGGAGAGATTCAGTGCTGGACCTTGTTCTCACCAACAAGTAGGATCTGGTGGGGAATGTTAATCTCCAGGGCAGCCTGGGCTGCAGTGACCATGAACTGGTGGAGTTTGAGATCCTCAGGGTGGTGATTAGGGTGCACAGCAAACTCAATACCCTGGACTTCAGCAGAGCAGATTTTGGCCTAATCAGGGATCTGCCTGATAGAGTGCCACGGGAGAAAATCCTGGAGGGAAGAGAAGCCTGAGAAAGGTGGTTAATATTCAAAGGTCTCTTCCTCCAAACTCAGGAGTGATGCAAAGAGGAAGTCAGCCCTGGGAGAATGAAGAACTGCCCACTGTTGAAGAAGATCAGGTTTCAGACCATGTAAGGAACCTGAAGGTGCACAAGTCCATGGAACCTGATGAGATCCATCTGTGGGTCCTGAGGTGGAGGAAGTGCGTAAGCCAATATACATAATATTTGAGAAGTTGTGGTGGTCCAATGAAGTTACCACTGATTAAAAAGGGGGAAACATAACCCTCATTTTTAAAAAAGGAAAAAAGAAAGATGTCAGGAGCTACAGATTAGTCAGTCTCATCTTAATGCCCTGGGAGTGTTCAAGGCTAGGTTGGATGGGGCCTGGAGAAACCTGATCTAGTGGAAGATGTCCCTGCCCATGGCAGGAGAGTTGGAACAAGATGATCTGTAAGGTCCCTTCAAAACCAAACCATTCTATGAATAATCTTAGGACTAAACTGAAATATGGTGATGAAATCTGCAAGATGGTTACTTTACCCTGTCCAAACATAAAAAGAAGGATTTATTAGACATCTGCTAAAAAGGATGGACAGTCAGTATCTGTATCTGCTTTAATACAATTTTAATCTGTGATCTTTAATGTTTCCATGTTTGCTAAAAGGAGAGGCTGTGGTTAGTTAATCCAAGAGCTACAGAGCGCCCTGTCATTGCAGGAGGTATGATATGTCACTTTTTAAAGTTTTAAAATAAAACAGTTTTCAGCAGAGGCCTCCCAGACCGTGGGGTTGCAAGCTGTGCTTGGGAAACAACACCTCTCAAGCCATTGCTCAAGCCAATGAGAACCTGCTTGTTCAAGGTGTGCCTTATACACACCCTGTTCTGCTATATAATTCATGGTAATTATATGCTCGCTGAAAACACAGAACAAAACCAGAACTGGGAACAAATAGACAGTCTGGGGAAAAAAAAAAATCTTTGGTCTGTAACAGTTTTTAAATAGATACCATTTGTTTGCTCCTGCAAAAGCTATCATCACAGCAGAGCTGGACTCTGGCTTCTTGCTTGCAACTAGCCTCGCCCTTGCCAAACTTTCCTGACAGTGGGCATGCTGTGTGGGAAAAGAAAGAAGTCTCTAGGGAATAACTAACTGTCCCAAGTTGGCATTAACACAGGCATATTTTTTTCCTTTCCTATACCCTGTGGAACAAACAGGTAAAGGAGGCTTGAACCACTGCCAGGCACAGTGGAGCAGGGCTTGTCCTCTTCTTGCAGTGGTGTAAAGGGAGTCCAGCACCACTCAGTTTGAAGGGTAGGATTGGTGACCTCTGTTTCCTCTAAAACAAAAAGACAAGGTGCCAGACTGGGGAGGGCAGAGCAGCAGGCCCTTGGTGACAGCAGGGACCTTAACTGCTACTAAGTGTCATTGATGTAGGGCTACACATTCTCCTTGCATGGGGCCATAAACCTGAACTTTATGCAGTTGCCAGAGTCTCTTATTGCTCCTGGTTTACTCATAGCAAAGTATAATTTTGCTTTGAACTGCTGAGTTTGGTTTCCTTTCTCCGGAGTTTGTTTGCTTCCCGAGGAAGCAAAGTATGAACTCATAACTCTCTCAGTTAGAAGTGCACAGGCTATTTAATTCACTGTAGTTGCAATACCATATTTTTAACAATTAGTCCCTGCTAATTAGTTAATTACCGTGCCAGTAGTGTAGCTATGAATAGATGTTAAGTTCTATTGCTGAGTGTAGTGACAGAATTAAACCCATGTGCAATGAGATACTCCCCACAGACTCTCCCATGCTCCCCACAGTTGTCACTACAGAAAAGATACAAAATGCCAGCCCATTCCAAAGTATTTTATATATATGTATATATATACACACAAACATATACAGACAAATTCTGCTATTTTCTCTTCGTAAAGGACAAAAATATGTAAGAATAAACCAAGACCCTATAAACTAAAAATCCCCCATAAACCAACAAAACATTCCTACAAAAAAGCCACACAAACCAATCATCTGATATTTTAGAAATTAAAAAAAGAAATGGTCATTAGTGGGTGGCAATATTTGCAACAGTGAGACTATAGACAACATGGCAGAAAGAGCTCTAGTGTTACAGAGCATTTCTTCTCAGGTGAAGACTGCACTTGGTGAAGTTTGCCAGATAGGATAAAAATGTAGGACTATAAAGGAGAGAAATAAAAAGCTCTATGGGCTAAACTATGCTTTGCAAATCAGAGGATGTGGAAGGAATTAGAATAACTGAGTTTCATCATCTTCCTGTTAAAATGGTGGTGAATGCTGAACAATTTCAAGAGAAGAAGAAATAACTCCATTATTAGAGAAATTTAATCTGGCCATAGGTGTCACTCAAGATCCCAAATTTTAACGGTGTAAGACATTTAAATGGCATTTTACTATAGACACCTATATGCAAATAACTCACATAACCAATGCTACATATATCTTCAAGTCTGGAGCTATTTAAATAACACATAACGATAGCTGATGCAGAATCATTCTAAGTTGATTTACCTGCTTCTTGTCCTCTTTTGAAATTTTAATTACATAATGACAGAAAACTCAGTGATACAAAGTTGAAGACTTTGAAGACAAAAAATAAGAACACTAACATAATGTGGATTGATAAACAGGAGAAAACAAACAATAATAGATTTTAACTACAAATGCTTAAAAATAATTAAGGTTGCATATGATCTATCATCATGATAATGAAGGCAACTCCCATGTAAAACAATGTTTTTTCTGAAAATTTCTTGGATATTTTAAATAAAACAAACAAACAAACAACTCTCAATCAAACACGAAAAATACTACTGGCAAACAAACAAATGAACAAAAGTACTTCCACATATGCAAGAAAAACTTGAAAATTTGATGTGAGTGTAGGATCAGACTGTAAATGCAATGAATTCTTGTCTTTATAAGTGCAAGCATTAGAAGACTGGTCTTCTGGTATCTTAAGCCTGTCCCATAAGTGTTGATTAATTTTCACTAGAGTGAAAGCAGAGAGACTTATCTGTGGAGGACAAAACTCCAATGGGTGAGTAAGGGTAGTAGAATCCAGCCTGAATGAATCAGACAAATAACCACAATTATGTTAACTAGGTGCCCTAAGGCATTACCTTCGTGTGCACAAAACTCTGAGAGATGTTGAGCTCTTGATGAACCAGCTACTGTTATGAGGAGCCTGGATACTCCTTGATGCTAAGGATTAAATCCTCAAACTGCGGGAAAACACTAAAATCAAGACATCCAGAAGGTAAGAGTGTATGGAGACACCTCAGCACCAAGAAACAGCACTTAGCACTAGGTGGTGCTCTTTTCTCTACTATATTACTATTCAAAGATTATGAGGGATTTTTTTTTTTCATTACATTGCCACATTTGTTACAGTAGGACTTCACTCAAAGAACAGAAAACGAAGAAGAAAAAGCATAAAGCAAACCAGAGTTCCTTCTTGTGTTGATTAGTCATTTTCCATAGGCCCAGAGATACAAGGTCACAGTACATTTCTGAATGGACACTGCGGTTGCTCCTGGTCCTTTTTTGCCAGTGGTATTTACAGTGTCCCAGCAGTGAGGGATTTCTTACTTTCCTAAAGAGATTTTGGATATGTACACAGATCACTGTAATGAACTTCATTACTGAGATCCTCTATGTTCTTCATTCATTCCCTCCAGGTATTTCTGTTCTTTAGTTATGTGCTCTGTGGCTATTTTGTAACCTGGGATACACAAACACACACAAACACACACACACATACACACACACACACACAGAGAAAGCTAAGTCTTTTTGCTTGTACCATTCTATCACATATTACAGGTCTTCCTAATTTCTCATATTTTTCTATAAACAGCCTTAATTTCATCAATGCTTTGATTATCTGAGCCTCAGAAGAATATCTGCTAAGATCTACATTTTCCATGAAAAGCCAGACAATGAGATAATAACTTTAATAGTTATGAAAATATCTAGAAGAATCTCCTAATACAGAATGACTCAGTGATAAAATGAAATTAAATAAATGAAATTCAGAGCACAAAGACAGAGGGGAAAATGGTCTTTCATTTTACAAGGAAAACAAAACATAAAAAGATTTCACTATTACCATACAGGAAGAAGATATTAGATGGTGAATAACAAATGCCAGCTCAGAGCTGGTCAAGCAGACAAACACAGCCTCAGGACTTGCAAACGAAATGGGAAAAACAGAGAACATCCTCGTGCTAGGGTGAAAATCCATGGTGCAGCCTAACATGGAGTACAGTTCCAGTCCAGTCTCCTGATTTCAGGCAGGAGGTAACAGAATTAGAAGAAACCAGAAAAGGGCAGTAGAAGTACTCAGAAATGGTATGAGCAGAATCAAACGCATTTAGAGCCTTCAGCTGGAAAAAGAGACAGCTGAAAATTCATGTCTAGTTTGATGTTCACTCTCCTTTTGGTGGCTCCCCTGAAATAAAGGAATACCTGTTTTTATTCACTTTTTGGAGAGTTAGCCCCTTTGGTGCTATCCCAAACAATTATCAAATTCATAATGTATTAACAGAATTTTCTGTCTCCATCTATATTTCCCTGATCCTCAGTGAATGGTTTGTTAAAACCAGCTCCTTTTTGTTCTTTATAACTCCTTTTCAACTCCACCATGCTGATTTCTGGCCCTCTTTAAAAGCAGCACTACTTAGGGCTTAACCTACCAGAGCATTAAGAAATGTTCTGCAGGTGCTATTGCTGCCCAATGCTTGTGATGGCAATGGGGTAGCTGCATGGGTGCTGGCCATCTGCCCTGGCTGAGCCACAGGTTTTGAAGGCCCCAGCAGAGCCTTGAAAGTGCCCCACACTCCCAGCACAACATTAACAGAGATGGGGCAGACAGATCCAGACAGCAAAGCCTGAGAACACAGGAGATGCTTTTCAGGGAGAGCACGTGTACCTGGCCTCGTCCTCTGGTCCAGTCTCCTAAGCTTACAGACATTGGAATTGCCTGTTCTTTTAATTTTCTGTCAATAGAGGCATTGTTCACAAATCTTGTCTAATCCCTTTTTATGCCTGCTAATAGCCTGCTTTCCCAACCTCCTGTGGCAACGAATCCTGGAAGTTCATTACCTATGTCTGTCCCTGAGCTGCTTTCCTGGCTAGCTGTGCTTTGGGACGGTGCACAACGAATATTCTGTGGGTTCGTTTCGATCTCAGCCTGGCAGCGTGGATGAGGCCTGGGAAGGATGAGCAGACTCCGGCATAGGTTTAGCAGATGTTTATTCCTTGGGGGTCCATGGCCAGAGCTGAAGGGAAGCAGGAGAGGAGGCAAGAGAGGCGAAGCAAGAGGGGAACTGGGCCTCTGTTATCCCCTTAAGTATCCCCGGGAGTACTCTGAGCAAGGGGTAACTTTCGGACCAATCCCCGAGATGGGGGAGAGGTGGCTTAGGACATGGGTGCTTAACAGGACAATAGGGCACGGGTGGGTGCTTGGGCTACCTGGGCAAATGGGTCAGAGAGATACCACCGGGGAATGGGATGGCGGGTAGGGAGAAAGGGGACATACCATCACAACAAATAAACAAGAAACATATACGAAATTAAAAGGTCCTAATTGTGCACTGCAACCATTACCCACTGTGCAAAGAAGTGTTCTTTAACTTCAGGAGTAAGTATATCTATGCTCCCAGTCCATAAGATAAAAATTTAAATAAAATTTAGTCTGTTGTATCATCTTTTGGCCTAAATGTTTCTAAGTCATTTACACACAGTGAGTGGTATGAAAATGCATTAAAATAAATATTAGGACAAACAAGGCTCAGTTTCTTGTATTTTTCCAGGGGAAGGTGAGGAGTTGTTGTTTGACCATTGCTACTACCTGGATAAGTGCATGCCTCTTCTCCACTAAGTGTAAGCCCAGCCCTGAGATGGAAACACATCCTTCCTCATGGAAAGGGGAGGCGAGGCTTGGCATTGTAGCTGCCATAGGACAGCACGTGGTCCTTCTTTGGGAACTTCTGCTTCTCACATCTCCCAGCTTGTTATGCCACCATTTCAACTAAGCTTTTTTCTCATTAGTCTGTGTGACAGTGCCAAGCCAGGCTGCACACAGGCAGAGAGTAAAGCAACCTGTGCCATGCTTAATCTACAGCTGTCATCCCTTAATTTATAAATTCCATGATGCTATCAAAATAAAAACTCTCAGTTTTGTCTTGCAATATCTATTCTTTTCCTGCCCAACCCTCTGTTGTTCAAGTAACTCTCCACCCACTTGCTCTTCCTCAAGCTCCTATGTTGCCTGTGGCTTGTGGTCCAAGTATTGTTTAGGTAATTAGTCATGTCTTCACCCACCTTCCATCCTTCTTTTTTTGTTATTACTATTTATTGGTTTTATTGTGGTAATGCCTAAGGATGCCAATTAGGAAACAGGATTTTGTAAAAAAATTGTACAAGTTCTAAGCTGAAGAACTCACCACCTGAGTCTTAGGCACTCCATGGGTAGTGAATAGAGAAGTGGGAGGAAGTCTGGGAACACAGTACAGCAGGATAAGATGTTTACACAGTGCAATAATAGAACTGGCCAGCAAGTAACCTCTGCTAGTAGTCATCAGCAGGTTCTGCAGGGAAACAGAAAATTCCCTGCCTCGTTGGAACAACTTTCACCTGGATATTTTACCAGAGATAAGTAACTTAACATTGGTTTCATCTGGAATGCGCTAGGGTTTGATGCTTGTCATCTAAATACGTAATTTTTTTCTATCTTATGCAGGGCAGATTGGCAAGGGTTGCCCAGAGGACGCTGCCCAGAGCAGTCTGCCCTGCAACTGCTAATGCTGTACTCACCAGACAAATACAGGACTCCCATCATTCAGAACCTTCCAGAAGGCTGAACTAAAAATTGAAATCACAGTGGTCAAGAGGGAAATGGGAAGGACAGAGGAAGGATGAGGATACTATTAGGAAGGACATCATGAAAAATCCATCATGATGGGTAACTGTGTCCTTAAGGCAAAATTTATGTTGTGCAACTGTGACACATTCAAGTCTGAACAGCTGGTTTTGGTGAGAGGCAGCAGAAATTAATTTCCCATGCAGCTTTTGTATTAATAATTCATCTCGTTAAGGTGTGGTTTAATAGTGTTTGCACAGGCACAGGAGTCAGCCCTAATATTGTTTTTGACAACCATCTCTTCTACAGGCTTCTGCAATTCACGTGTCCTTCTTGCTTCAATTTCTCTGTACAAGAAAGGGAAAGAGCTGTACAAGGTTTGGTCAAGATCTGTAAAGTAGCTGGCTACTACACTGGTACTACTCTGTAGTCTTTTGCAATAACATGAAGACAGCATAACATTCAGCTATCCTGATCATGTTGGGTTTATTTCAAAGTATTAGTGAATCAGGCTCAAGGGCCAGGTTTAGAAGCACAAGATTCTGACCCTCAGGATTAAGTCCCTTGGAAAAAACTGCAGGACCTGGCTAACCTTGGGAGACATTTAACAAGCTGAAGATGGAGCAAGGTCTTGTCGTGCTAAGACTTAATCTTCATACTGTGCTAGATTTTAATAGTATTATCATAAATGTTTGAACTAAATTACATTATTGTAAAGACTACTTTCTGGTATTTTTCCCCCTCATCTCCATTATTTAGATTCTTCCTTTGATACCTGAAGGGACTTCCAGTGCCAGGGTGAACTTCCCAGATTTTACTGCAAAACAGGTGACCCCAATTTCAGTTAACCAAGAAATCCTCAAAACACAGTGACATAAAAGGCATATTCATTCTTAGTGATATCCACTGATTTTAATTATGAATCTGTGTATGATCACATAGTGGAGGTTTTCCCCAGAGATGTGTTTTAGCCCTATTCTTTTTCATGTATTTCTTCTATTCCAGCAGTATTGCTTCAGTGGGGATCTAATGTGTATTTGTGCTACATGGGATATAATACAATATGTATGTTTATATCAAAATATATATGACCCTGATATGACCATCTTAGCACAGACAGCAGTTATAGTAGTACAAATTAAAGCATTCCTTAGGCCCCGAAGAAAGATAAATAAGTGTACGGGTAAAAGCACATTTTTGTTATATAACACAACCCCTCTGGCCTGCCAGGAGCAGAGGAAATGATACTGCTTTGTTAACAACAATATAGTTAACACAGTAAAATTTTTCTCAGTAAAAAGCATTTGTACATAATGAAATTCTTTCTGTCTTCATCAAATGTAGTGGTTCTATTCCCACTGAATCCTCTGCTCAGCTCCAGATATGATCCTTTTATCATATGTTTCTTTTCATTGCATTTTCTCCTGTACAGTTCATTCATTTTCTGGAAGGTAGATGGAAACCAACAACCTCCTTTCTTCTCACATCAGAGGTGCCTCATGCTGCTTTTCCTCTTATTCTGATCAGCTCCAGAAATAACCCAGTAGAGCCATTGCTTGGCTTTGATTCCAGAAATCCCTCTTCCTTCTCCACCCTGTCCTTTCTGGTTTCTCTACCTTCTTCTCTCCACAGACATCAGACTAAACCAGTCTGTTTCCTTTCCTTATCTGGTGTTATTCTGATTACATAAACATCACCTTGCACTCCTTTTTTCCTTGTCGACTTTGAGATTACTTCCCCCCCATCCTGTCATGAGCCAAATGATAATTTCCTTCAGCAGCTTGCTTTCTTCTAAGCAAAGGCTCCCCTGTTGCATATTTTAGCCTGCCAG
The DNA here is from genome assembly GCA_013399915.1 of Illadopsis cleaveri. Classification (NCBI taxonomy): domain Eukaryota; kingdom Metazoa; phylum Chordata; class Aves; order Passeriformes; family Timaliidae; genus Illadopsis; species Illadopsis cleaveri. The sequence goes on along the minus strand of VXBB01020437.1, from coordinate 941,458 downwards.
TTAAAAGTGGCTTAACACTTTCCTTTACTCATTGTTATTTAACCAAAAGTCTACTGAGTGATAGGAAGAAAATGGAAGGTATTTTAAATGTCTTTTATAGGCTTGACTGCTTTCCAAAACCTGCAGTTTAAAATGAGAAGCCAATCAGGGAAGAAAAAACTGCTTTCAGAAAGTTCTTAAAAATCAAGATGTAACAGTTTTTAGAAGTTTAGTTTTGTTTGTAGCAAAGGTTTTTCAAAAGACGACTATGGAAAAGCCTAAGGCTCATGTAAGCCCAAGGCATTGAGCAGAAAATACAAACAGTAGTTTCACTTTGCCAAGTAGAAAGCTGGAAGCACTGCATACATTAATGTTGAAGAGTTTAGTGTTTATGAGAGAAAATGGAGTGATTATTGCTGATGCGTGAATGTTGCTGACATAATTTCCATCAGCAACAGCCCACAAAACTCAGTTTCATGGGAGTCCAGATACCTCTCCTGTATCAGAAGGTACTGGAATACAAGGAGTTACTGTGTCACACAGTTCGTAGACAGACATGGACAAGCAAAAAGCTATAGAGAAAATCTGTGGACATTTATATGAGCCAAAATATCCCCATTTTTCAAACTACTGTATGAATGAATATGATATAAATTTTGCTCATTATAATGTATACATTATATTCTATTCGCCTAATGTTAATGTTTCATGGTGTGACAAAAATGACTTAATAAATTGTGGCTTGTAGGTAGCAAGGAAGAGTTTATTTAGTATATACATTCAAGAAAATAATAGTCACTAATGAGATGATATACTAGCTGATTATTTTGTTTGTGTTGTGAATTTGATAAAACAGCATGAACTATCCAGATGATGAGATGTAATGTCCTTCAATATTGTTCTTTTGTAGCACTTGAATATTTCATGTTCTGCTATCTGTATCTGAAAGAATCTCTTGCATAATAGTGGGCAGATGCCCAGGTCAGGTGCTTAACTTGACAAAACCTAATGATTTAACTCGACAAAACCTAAAAATTTTTCTTGAAGCCTTCTACCAGTCATGGTGCAATTAATTTATTTGACACAGATTAATCAGAAATCAGTGATTTATATATTATTGCCTCTCTCAATGAAACCAAGTCACCTCCATTGCTCAACAGAATCTCTTCTTCAAATTAAATGTTCAAGAGGTCAAATAAATATGCAACTAACAAGTCAAATCTTTGATTAAATTGGTTTATTTAACACCAGTAAATTATCAGCTAAAATAATTTGAAGTGGAAATAAAACTTTTACATTTTAAGTGGTCTATTTCAATTAGATAATTTCAAAACCAACTGGTACAGCACACGCACAGCTGATACAACTTGTCTGCAAACATACATAGGTCAAAGCACAGGGGTCTGACTCCTAAGTGGGGTCTGCTTGGCTCATTCAGGTTGTGTGCAGCTCAGTGATTTTAGGCAGCTTCTGAGGCTTACAGGAACTGTGTGGGCACCTTGACCATCTGTGCAGGGTGTCCTGTGTGTCAGGCAGAACACTCAGCCATCCAAACACAGGTTTTTGTTTGGTTGCCCAGTGAATGAGGCTCATGGTGCTGAGTCATATGGCAGGAGAATGGAGGCAGTGAAAGTGTGACAGCCGTCACCGGGATGGCTGCCAGGGAGGGATGAGGGGTGTTCCCAGCAGCTCTCTAAGCAGTGAGCAGGGACCAGAGCTGTAAACTCCCTCCCTGATCCCCAGCCTTGCAGTTTGTCCCCCTTCTGTCTGCAGCTGATCAGGAAGTGAGCAGAGGGGGTTGGTACCTGTGGTGTTGTAGCCATGAGGAGAGGGGACGTTTAGGAAAGCCTCATTCATTAACTGTGAGATTGGACAAATCTGTAAACATTTACCAGCTAGCTTATACAGCTTCATATAAAGGTAAACAAGACATTGGCAATTTAGCTACGTACTTAGACAATAAAAAGGGGAGATATTGTGCCCTTAATTATTCAAGTTAATCCTTCAAGGAGATGAATAGGATGCTGGAGGGCACAGGTCATTCACATTATATGACATGAAAAGCAGATTTGATTTAAGTTTCCTGGTGCAGCCAAGTTAACAGTACAGCACATTGCTTATTTACATTGGACAAGTTGGGAAAAACTAAAATAAAAGCTCATTTTGACAGAAGAGTTGCATGTTTCCTGGAAATAGGGAACACAGAGAAAAATCCTGCATAGAAACAGGACCTATTTTTTCCTGCTTTACATTTGAATGGACACAAACCAGGCAATTTGCATGAAACACAGTAAGAAGCTAAATGTCACTTGCTATATCAATTTCAGAAGAGTCTGGAATTGGAGTGAAATATCTAAGATAGAAAATTTTGGGGTAATACTGCAGGACTGAAATAACCATAACTTTGAATAAAATAATTTTACTGTAGCACCAAAATTGTTTAATACCAATGTGGATAAAAAAAAATCTTTGTCATTAAGGTCTGAAATCTGCAGATACCAACCCATTTATATACAAGACATCAAGCTCAGGAGAACTTCTACCAGACTTTTTGATCTGCTAGCTTCTGTTTGAGTATGGAAGCGAGAGGGCTGGATGACGTCAAGCTGAAGCAAATGTCTAATAGCCACACAACAGCCAGAAAAGAAATGGCCCTGGAAAGGTCTAGAGTATGATTCTGAGTCTGAGCCTCCTGCAGCTGTTACTCCCTGCTGGGTTTTCAGCACAGCTCACATGGCAAACCGGAGACACTGACTTAGCAGGATTTTACAGGCATGGGCAATGTGATGTGGATGAGCTTTGCTGGACTGTGGCCCATCCAGCAAAAGATGCCGGGTGAAACAAATGCAGGAAGATACCGCCAAGGTATAAATTTGGCTTGAGTATGCTCATTACATTAACCTTGTAACTGTGCCAGCAGAAAAAAAATTGCATTGGATACTTTTGGATAAGTTTTGGATTTGTAAATCTGGTGTACATAAATTGTCAGAAATAGATTCCACTCACTGTGGGTGGGCTGCAGGTATTTTTAAAGAGCTCAGTACAATATCCACAGATGCATGACAGTTATGAGTGTTCAGTCCCATCTAGATGGAAATGCCCTGAACTATGAAACTCCTATCACTTTCATTTTGAGGCTGTTTGGTATGAATGCCAACACAGTTCACCTGTAGGAGCTTTTTCTTTTTCTGCTATCTTGCCCATCCCATAAAATACCATGGCAAAAGGAGAAACAAGGCATCTGGCCTATGGCACCAAATACAGAATAATGAGCTGAGAAGCCTAGGGAAATGTAATCTTTGTTCATCCCATACCAGATTCCCTCAATTATTTCATACTGAACTATCTGTGTCTGCATTTTTCTGCCTTTTGGATAAATATTATCTCAGTTTACCTCAGCAATATGGTATGTAGCTTAAGTTCCCCATATTTTCAAATGCTGTTGGGGATTTGAGCGCCGGTGCTGTGCAATTCAGAAGAAAGGAGACCATCTTTTTGTATAGCAAATTCCAGGTGGGCCATTTTCTAGAAACAATACAATTTCTCAGTAAGTAAAGAAAAATTGGAAAGTTAAAGAAAATAACTATGAGAAACATGCAGAGCAACAGTAACACAGTGGATTTCTGCTGAGGAGAGACTTTTGAAAGATTCAAGGCTATGGCTAGAGGCCCCATCCAGCTGAGAAGACCTCACCTGCCCATCTTTGAATGAGGCTGGAGCCTGGGCGTGATCAAGCTTCACTATCAGAAGCAAAACAACTAGACCTGCAAGGTTTTTAACATATCATTACAAATTCAAACCCGGGCCTATTCTGATGGAAAATCTTCCTTAGGAATGTGAATTGTTTTGGGCAAAATAATCAGGCTTCTTTCCTGGCAGGGATACTATTTGCATCAAAAATTAGTGTCATCCGCCCACTCGGTTTCCAGCTCAAAGCCAGGCATTTCATTAGCGAAGTGAGAAAAGAGATGCTTGGCTGGAGCAACTTCGGCAAACGATCCTGCCAGTACCGCCAGAAAGGTGGGAGAACTGCGTGCTCCCACGGGCGCAAGGGTCAGGAGGACCACTCAGGGCCGGAAGAGAAATGAGGACATCTCATTCCTGCCTGGGAAAGGGAGATATGTGCAAAAGCAAACGACCCAGGCAGCGGGATAAGCCCCTTTCCCAGGAGGGAGGCCTTGGAAGCGGCGTGTAGAGCTCTCGTGCGTTGCGTGCGCAAGGGCCGTGGGTGCTGATAGCGCGAATGGAGAGGTGTGTGGGGGCGAGCTGTGCGTGTGGAGCCCG